>JAJLSX010000011.1:195372-235852 GCA_030567815.1 Ogataea piceae | reverse complement strand
CAGAGTAATCTTGAAATAATATTTTATGTTTTTCATTTTTTCATTGTTTAATATTTACAAATTTCCTTATTTAGAAATTTTATAGGAGGGGCTTGTAATTTATAAGCATTTGGAATAAAAATTTAATTTTAAATAATTGATAAATTGGTACCTAATTTAAAGAATTCTACATGTACCCAATCATATAAATACCGGGCAGGTGAAATGCCCCTCCGCATGTGCATGATTCTAAACTACTCCTAGAGATAATACATTTTTTTTGTACCTGTACCTACCTAAATATATTTTATAGAAAATTCCTTTGATTTGGGCTATCTGTAGTCGTACCTTTCAGTAATTATATATATATAAAAATATATATATATATATATATATATATACTAGCACAAACGATTCAATAGATCTGATTCTATGGTTTATTCGAAAAGCAATAGACATTCAACTTAAAGTTCACAATTTCAATCTATCTTGTTGCGTTGCCTTTTTTATTTCATTTTAACTTCCTGATATTCTGATTTCATTGGATCATATCGGTATACAGGTTAGTTAAACGAAATTTATTATATTTTCTCTTAATTTTTTGGTTTTTTCAAAGAGCTTTCGAACTTGATCTCAAGCCTATAAGTATTTATATATATGTCATCTCAATAATAATGATCAAGCAACCAGTTATTCCTAAACAACGGTTTATAAACAGATTTAGGAGAAATACATCCCCTCATAAACTGTTTAGAGCAAGGTCTAATGAGACATATCACACCTCTGATCAAGTTACTATATCTTCAAATGGATCAACAGATACTGCAACTACTGCAGTGACAACACTTAGTGGACCTCCAAGTTTAAAGAGAATGTTTTCTGCAGTTAGAACACGTACAGGATCAATAGATAATTCAAATTCACCTAATTCTACGACACCAGCATCCAAACCTACACCACCTTTTAAAACTTTAACTGAAATGAATGATATTGCATTTGAAGTTAATATGAATTCAACACATAAGAATGTTCATCCTATAGATCAGCCTTTACAACTTAAAACCAGGAAAATTCAACCTGGTACAGATTCTGGGAATTTACAACATTCTGCCAGTTTAGATCAACTCTTGAATGATATACTGAAATTAATTTGTGCCCTCGCTGCTGTACTATACAAAGTTATTTTAACTATTTGGAATCTTGATTTCTTCATTAATGTTGTTGAGTCTAATGAAACTACAATTCGATTACATGTTCCATCTATGTTAATGGCTGCGGTAGGCTTTTATATCATTATCTCAATATCTGATAGCTCATCTAATGTCGCATACAGATATCAAGAGCAATATAAAGAGCCATATCAACAGACAAAATCTTCTAATGTAGGAAAACCAATAGGCTTCATTATAGTTATAATGATTATTTGTTTTCTAGCTATCAAATTACTAAGCGTGGATCACAGTAGCGTCACTAGTGAATCTGAAAGCTTTGCATTAACACCTACTGAAGATTTAAGCGAACATGTTTTTGAAAAAAATATCAAAGAAAATAAAGCTGTCATTACAAATACAGCTCTACAATCGTCCAATAAGAAGCAAGCAGATAACAACAAAGGAAATAAATTAGTATCCCCTATTGAGCTTAATCATGATTTTCAACCTATCCCTAAAAGCCAGGTACAACCTAGAAGACAATTTACACCAACAACAAAAAGTCCGAGAGAGGCACCACTACAAAAAATAATAAATACCCCAATAGATCACGAAACTGATGATAGCGATTCAGAAAATGACGAACTTTACGAATTACAAAGAAGAGGAAGGGCGAAGACAGCAGTATTAAGGGAACTTACAAGAGAGTCAAATAAATTGACAAATAATATACATATAATACAACGTCGGAGGACAACTGGTTCTAACGATGAACTAAATAAGAAACACGAGCATCACAACATAATAACTAATAATGGGACAAGAAAACGGGAAAACTATGTTAATCCAGGCTACCAGGGGTTTGTAGAACGGGCAACATACTACAATTAATTAATTACATATCTTTATTTTTCTTTAATGCAAATTTTTAATGAATTTTTTTCTGAAATAACTCTCTATATATTAAAATATTAAGATTAGTTTCGGTAAAATAAAGTAAACCATAATAAACTAAGTATCTAACTTGTCATATTCCACAAGTTGAATATCATAAATAGGTTTAACCTGGGTACGTGCACTACGTCTTTTCTTTGCACCTGTGTTGGGAGTAGATGCTTGTGATTCCTTAGATTTATTAGAATCATAATGCTTGCCCCTCTTTGAGGAAAAACCCTCGCTTTTCCAACCAACACTTTTGAATAATTGAGAAAAAGCATAGTTCTTATGTTCAACAAATTTTGGATTATCTTTCAAACATAGTTGATATAAGTCATGTGCTTCGTCTTCTCTTTCTGCGTTCAATAAAGATGTAATCAATGGATAATATGTTTTCATAGAAATATTAATACCATCCTTGTGTAGCTTTTGAAGAATTTGTGCAGTAGCTGAAATATCGTGCTTTTGTAACTCATCTATAATTGAAGGCGACACACGAGACTTCACAAAGTTCAAATCTCCCTGCTTTATATCTCCTTTAGAAATATCAGAGCATGATAATGTTTCGAAAAAGGACATCAAAATTCCAGGACGATCGCCAAATGATGTCACAAATAGATTGAAAATTGCTTCAATCTCCCACTTGGAAACAAAATTTCTAGGATCTTTGGATAAGTACACCTCTAAGAGCCTTTGAAGAAGAACCACAACCTGATCATTCGTCAAGTAATTTTCTTTCAATAGCAATTCATAAACCACGAACAAATTAATCTTCTTATTACTGGTACCAAAATATGACTGAACACTTTTGCTAGAACTCTTCGGACCAGGAAGAGCATATTGTGAAATTTCTAGTTCATCCACAATTGACTTCAAACTAGGGGTGAGTTGATTCCATAAAGTAAGAATAAATTTCAAATTGGCACCACCGTCAGCTAGTTGAGATGATAGAGTACCATAAAATAACGATGTGATCCACATTGGAAGTTGTTTGATACCATATGCTTCAATAGCTTGTTGAATGGAGGCTACAAGCTCCGTTAGATCTCTATTACCAGAAACACCATCAGAAACATTATTCAATTCAGGAATATAAAATTCACCTTTAATGAGATCACAATACAATTTGGCAGTATTGTAAGCTTCATGTGTCTGCAAATAACGAGAATCAACTGATTCTTCTGACTTATCCTTTAAAATCTGTAAGTACTCGCTCGCATCTTGGTTAGTACCATTCAGATAACCTATGATACTCATAATAAAACGTTCAGAGTACTGATTCTTCAAAATCAATTTTTGTTCAGGAGTTAATGGTTCTGATAAAGAAGACTGTGTTATTGTACCAGTTGCAGTGTCACCTTTCAGAATAAAATACTTGTCCTCAATTGATGAATACTTCAACCAATTTTTTATCTCAGTACCGGTTAAAGTTCCAGATGAGTAAAACACAAAACGACAACCACACTCAATTAACTGCTTAAACAATAAGAAAGCCTTATCATTTGCGACAGATGCTACTAGTTCATCACACAAGTCACCAACAATCACTACTGGCTCACTTGGTTCGCCATTGGATAATTTTTCCTTCTCTTGAGTGATTACCTCTATAATCTGATCATATAACTCAGATTCAGAATGTCCATTTTTCTTAGTGAGTATATCCCAGAATGCTTTTTCACCTGAACTATACGAGGTATAAGTATTCGAGTATCTAATGAAATCGCGTAACGCAAACCTAGTTCCAGGAGTGAGACTCTGGTGCTTGAGAATGGTATGCAATGTATTATTGTCATTTACATCACTGGATAAATAACGCCTGATGAGTCTTAAAGATTTGTAGCCGTTAGTATCATAAAGAAGCCAATCGTATATTGTTGCTAACTTTAGAAATGGAAGACCTTCATTAACAGTAACTACGTTTGCTGATTTTGAGGTCAAATCAACATATTCCGAAATCCCAGCATTTTCAAGCAAATTGAAAAACTGGGGATACGTATTGCATAGTTCAGGTATAGATTCCAAGAGAATTTTCTCGTCTTTAATTTTCTCAATAGTATTTGTACTCTTAACATTGGCAAACTCTTTTGAGGCCAAATGTGTTTCCTCAGTGATAGAAGTAGATGTGATATCTATGTTATGAGCGGTATATGAAGCACTATCTGAGACTGATGTTTTCAAATTTAGGATTTCAGTAAACTCTTCAATCTTTTTCTCGTTTTTAAGTGGGGTATAAAAGTCATTAATGATGCTTCTGATCATTGAAGGTGAATATTGGTATAATATGCTGTACTTTTCATTCAAGGTTAGGGGAGCATCCAAGTAAGCGGGATCGGCCGCATTAGTATCTGATATCACATATCCACCTCTCACAAAAGAGGTGATATCTTTGGAGTCTTCAATCTTGGAACTGTCAAACATATTAAGTTTTCCATGACTATTAGTGAAGTCAAATCCAGAACGGATAAGCAACAGCACACTCTTTTTTTTAGTTGATAACTTAAATTGTTGTGAATAAGAAGGAGGTAAGATCTGTAATGTAACAATGGAGGTGAAGTCTCTTTCTAACGATGCTGCTTGTTTTTCTAAAAGCTCCATCTTTCTCTTTGGTCGTTTTTCTGATGAGATCCTCTTGGAAAGTGAATCGTCTCTTATTATTACAGGGATATGCAACTCAGACAAATGCGCCATTATGGACTCACAATCAGGCCTACTACTTAATGAGCGGTCGATGTAATTGATGGATGTTCTATAATTAGTTGGGTCATTTGATTGATGAACCTTACTAAACTCACTTTTCATCATACTGATATAAGATTTTTTTTTAAGCTTAACAAGACATGGAGCTACAAGATCACAGAATATAGATTCATTCAAACATGACTGATTAATAATCAGTTCACTATCCAATTTCATGAGAGAAGGTTCTGACTGATTCATGATATCAATTATCCCAGGTCTTATATAGTCTGGACAACACATAGCAATGTAGGTAACAACGACAACAGGATTAGTATTGTTTTTTAGCAACGTATTAACAAATTTCATATTGAGCCAAAGTAATTTCTCTGGTTCATCTTTAGGAAAATGAAGATTGACTTCTGATATGAGCTCAGTAACGTTATTGTAACATTTATCAAGAACACCTGATTTCATAATTTTAAAATAAAATAGTATATCTTCACCTAAACCATGTGAGCTCAAATCTGACTTTTGAATTTCTGGAATGAGTTGCTCTATACACTCCACAAGTAAATTATTAGAGGTGATGCTAGTTGCAATCTTAAAAAGGTTAGAAAGCTTGACATGAGACAAGATACGCTTGATCTCCTTCTGTGGAAGGTTTAGTACCAAGTTGTTAATTGTATCCATCTTGTTATTAGCATGAGAATATCTATAAAGATAGTATGGAACTCGAATATCTATTGAGTTTATAGTATCAAACAAACTTGATAAGCTTCTATTATCAATGTTGATTGCTTCATTATTTATCATTTCCAGATAAACCTTGAAATTATCGTCTGCATTTGTATGAATATTTGGGGTTACCATAATTTCTTCAAACTCTTTCAAACTTAAGGAACCAATCTGACTATGATTATTTTTAATTCTTTGAACATTTCTATATCTAATCCTAGTTGCTAATGGCGAGGAACTTATAACATGATTTCTATGAGTTTTCTCTCCTTTCAAATTTTTTGAGTACCTATTACCCCCTTTTCTATAATTTGCATTTCTGGCCTCTTTAATAATTGTTGAAGCTTTTGAATCATTCCCAACAGGTTGATTTCCATCACTGACATTTAGTTTTGCAATTGATGAATATGCATAGGAACTTGTATTTGATGCAGGATTTAAGATTCTTGTCCCCACTAAAGGGCGCTTTTTTAATAATAATCGTATCCTTGCTACCAACATAGTATTTGTTGGTAATTTAAGTCCTAAAGTACTATGGTATATTAATTTCTAATCAAACCTTTAAAAGTACATCGTATATATACCATGTTCTATGATTTATAAAACTTTCCAAATTTTTTTTTTCATGTAAGAACCCCACTGATTATATAATGTGTTAGAGAAATGATACTAACAAATGGATACACGTGATAATAGATCATGTGACATGAATAGCTTTACACATATACGTACTTTATAAAGAATATATGTACACATATTTACATGCTAAACTACATACAAGTTGAATAGTACGTGTGTTCAAGAAGTATGGTGGTATAATAGCTTAGTCTATTAACAACATAAGATCATATACATGTAGCGTATTCATGAAGAAATTAACAAGTGAATGGAAGCTAATATCTTGTATCTTCTCCAGTGTGACCATCATTGCAGATTTTTCAATATTTTCCTTACAGCAAATGATATAACATAGTTAACATTGGTTAATCTACATAATCCTACGAGATTCTATAGTTTACTGATACATTTACAATAATATATTTGTGTTTTTAAAAAACCGTAAAAAGTAGAAATTCTTTATTGTAAGAAATAAATAAAAGCCTTATCACCCAAATTAAATAAGAATAAGTTAAACCCATCACAGTGAATAATACAAATATATATGATTTAAGTTGTATAGACTACACTATATTTTGTAAACATATTAAATGAAGATAAATCTTCTTTTCACTGTTTAACTTACTTCCATCGATAATATACAAAAACATAAAACTGATAGTAAGTAAACAGGAAAAAAGAAAAAAAAAGTATCTTCAAGATTACAAAATCAGAGTAACTATTCTGACAAAAGATGAAAACTAATAAAAGTTCGATCTTTAAAATTTTAATCTTAGTAAAGTATCATTCATTTTGAAATGAGATATAAATTATTTTTAAATTTTTATTGAAGAGATATTAAATTTATAAAGTTTCAGTTGGGATTTCAAAGATAACTTGCTTACCAGTTAACTTTTGGTAGATGGATTGGAATGAGTCTAACTTGTAGTCGATGTTTGATGAGTCCTTTGAGTCTAACAAAACCTTAGCGATTTTGTTACCACCGACTAAGTATCTAACTCTCTTACCGGTGATTTCAGTTGGGAAGACTAAGTCTTCTAAGATCTTATCATGGACAGAGGTTAAAGTTCTTGATCTTGGTCTCTTTTGAGTAGTTCTTGAAGTTCTAGCTGGCTTTGGTAAAATTCTTCTTTCAGCTAAGAAGACAACATGTCTGTCTGGGAACTTCTTTTCTAATTCTCTGGTTAATCTAATTTGGACCTTGTGGAAACCAGCTAATAATGGAACTGGGACAAAAACGGCGATAGCCTTCTTGTTACCCGAAACTTCAATCTCCTTGATTGACTTGAATTGTAATGGTCTCAAGTCAGCCTTTAATTCAGGAGAGTTGGTTTCTAAATCAATTAAAGCTTGAGCAACTTGTAATTCTAATTCAGTTGGTTCTGAGGATAAAACCTTTGATGCAGCAGACATGTTTAAAATATGGTATATTTACTTAATCGTGAACTGTAATTTTATGTATTATATCAAATACCTAATAAACATATAGTAAAATATATAAATAAAGCTAATTATTTTAACAAAGACTTCCAAACAAGCATTAGAGGAGAGTTTAGCAGTGAACACCAAAGATGTGAGTGAGACTTTCCTAGCCAGGCATGAATAATTTTGGCAGAGTGAAATTTTTTTTTTGTTTTTTCAAAAGGACAAATTTTTTACTGACACTGAAGTTAAAAGTGGCAGTAAATATTTGAATATTTTTTCTCAACAAAAGGAGAGGTGCGCGGGTTTGATATTTACAGAGCCCTCATAAGCCCTTTGATAAGTCATGTGACCTATTTAGACTTTTTAATTTTTAGTTTTTTAATTTCTCAAATTCTTTCCTAGTTCAATTATGTAATTTATGACAAATATATCAATTTGTGTAAACTATTTCAAGTTAGCCTATATCTAGAGGGAGATTAGCCGAGAAAGGGTAAATAAATGTAAACATCAACTTTAAAATATTACTCATATGTCAAATAGAAGTTGACTATTTAGTCTACTTGTGTCTTGGTATAGTATATTGGGACAGACAAGTTAGTATATAAATAGGACGATTTGTCTAGGTGGAGATTTTAATATAGTATGGTAAAGATAAATCATATCCCCCCTCTTTCTTGAAATGATAATAGCTGCTTTTTCATTATAACTTTTTAAAAAACCAATATGGGTAATGAAGATTTAATAGAAACGTCTAAAAAACTAGCAGGTTACTCAGCAGTGGATCAAAATCTTGATCCATCATATAAGATCATTGGTATTGGATCTGGATCCACGGTGGTTTACGTTGTTGAAAGGTTAGGACAATTACAAAATAAAGATCAATTTATTTGTATACCGACAAGTTTCCAAGCTAAGCAACTTATATTCAAAAATGGTTTAAAATTGGGCTCAATTGAAGAATTTACAGATATCGATATTGCATTTGATGGAGCAGATGAAATTGATATATCTTTAAATTTAATTAAAGGTGGAGGAGCATGTTTATTACAAGAAAAGTTAGTTGCTTCATCATCGAAGAGGTTTATAGTTGTTGCAGACTATAGAAAAGATACTGGAAAATTAGGTAAAGATTGGAGAAACGGTGTTCCAATCGAGGTTGTTCCCTTATCATACAAAAAAGTTATTAAACAACTTGAAAAATTAGGAGGGAAACCAATTTTAAGAGATGCGGGTAAAGTTAAGGCTGGTCCCGTCATTACAGATAATGGGAATTTCATCATTGATTGTGACTTTGGTGAAATTGAAATAGTTAATGTTGAAAATCTACATTTAACAATAAAATCCATTGTAGGAGTTGTTGAAACAGGATTATTTGTTAATATGGCTTCAAAGGCTTACATTGGGAATAGCGATGGAACACTATCAGTTAAGAATGTAAAGACATCCAAATTATGATATATATATATATATATATATATTATATATTATATATTATAATGAAGGTAGTTTAACAACTAGTGTGTAAATCAGTAACATATCATCTGCTCCCAAACTATCATTAAATAATTGATACACTACTTTATTTTATGTATAAACGTTTAAGATTCCTAATCAGGGATCATACCCGCGTAGACTAAAAAAAACATTATTTGCACTTCTATCCTTTAAACTTTTATAACTATCGCAGCTCTCACAATATATAAACGCACGCGTGTACGGTTCGTACGTACGGACTGGCGGACTGGCAAAATTGGCGCAAAGAGTAATAAAGTCTCACGTGCAAGAATTTAGGGTCAAGAAATCATTAATTTCTCCAAATTCATCCCCCACGAATTTTACTTTTTAGGATTACATAATATTTTCATAATAAATTTTTTGTACGGGCATCAAATTTTATATTATGACTGAATAACTAGATCAGCCATGTGGTTTGGAAAAAAGCCATGTTAGATATATATATAAAGTAGTTATCGGTTTACTAAATTTCACTTATAAAGTTACTTTTATATACTCATAGCATATGAATAAATTATTATTTTCACAATACAATACATTTATTTTCAATAGAACTAGTTTACATAGAGCGATAGATAATAGAACAGTTTTAAAAATTTATAGAAAAATGTCTAATTTAGTTGAACAATCAAAGAAAGCATCTGCATATGCTGCAGTCGATGATAATTTAAAGCCAGAACATAAGATCATTGGTATTGGATCTGGATCTACTGTTGTTTACGTTGCTGAAAGAGTTGGACAAAATTCAAACAAGGAACAATTTGTTTGTATTCCAACTGGTTTCCAATCTAAACAATTAATTATTGATAATGGTTTAAGATTAGGTTCTCTTGAAGAATTTCCAGTTATCGATATTGCATTTGACGGAGCAGATGAAATTGATACTTCATTAAACTGTATTAAAGGTGGAGGAGCATGTTTATTACAAGAAAAATTAGTTGCAGATTCTGCTAAACAATTTGTCATTGTGGCAGATGATAGAAAAAATACTGGATTATTAGGTAAAGGTTGGAAAAAAGGTGTTCCAATTGAAGTTATTCCAGGTGCTTATACTAAAATTTTAAGAGAATTAAAAGAATTAGGTGGTAAACCGATAGTTAGATCAGGATTACCAGCTAAAGCAGGTCCTGTTATTACCGATAATGGTAATTTCATTATTGACTGTGATTTTGATGAAATTCCAGTTAATCAAGTTAAAGAATTAAATGATAAATTAAAGGCTAAAGTTGGTATTGTTGAAACTGGTTTATTTGTTGATTTAGCACAAAAGGCATACATTGGTAATGCGGATGGTTCTATCACTACTTTATCCATCTAAAGGGATATTACCCTTCCATTTACCCCATATTTTCCCTAGCCCCCTCCCCCATATTCTCAATGTAAATAAAATTTAAAGAAATATTACTCATATAAAATAACTGTAAACGATATAATAATAAAACAAAAATTACAAAGTGAAGTTGAAAAATAAACATAAGGTATCTATTGGAATATAAATTAAAAAAAAAAAGCGAAAAGATAAAACATATAAGAACTATAATAAAATTAAAGAAAGTGAACAAAAACAAAAAAACAAAACAAGGAAAGGAAAGACAAGGAGAGAGAGGGAGAGGGAGAGGGAGAGGGAGATTTTTATTTTGGTAAATTATTTGAAATCCAACTTAAAACTTCAGTTAAACCAGTACCATTTATAGCAATTGTTGGGATTACACACCAACTATGACCTGATAAATTTTCTAATTCTAGGTATGAAATAATTTCTTTTGGACTTAAACTACCTTCTATATCTTGTTTATTTGCTAAAACAGTTAATAAACAACCTTTTAATTCTTTATCACTTATAACTTTTGCTAATTCTTTCTTTGCATCTGCTAATCTATCTTTATCGCTTGAATCAATAACAAAAATTAAAGCATCTGTACCAGAAAAATAATGTCTCCAAAGTGCTCTAATTCTTTCTTGTCCACCGACATCCCAAGTATTCATAATCATATTTTTATATTTGATAGTTTCAACATTGAAACCAACTGTTGGAACAGTAGTTTCAGCTTTACCTAATTTTAATTTATATAAGATTGCTGATTAAAATCATGTTAGTATAATGTCAAAACACAGAAGGAAAAGAAGGAGGGGGAAAAACTATACTTACTCGTTTTACCTGAATTGTCAAGCCCAAGCATTAACATTCTAATCTCTTTAGTCTTAGAACCCTATATTATACGATGAAATATATGTTAGTAAATAAAGAACATTGAAATAAAGCACATCAAGTAAAATATCCGTTAATTATACATACAAAGATTCTTGAAAATGATGATCCCATATTGTATTAATGTATTGTTGTATAATTGTATAAAAGAGGCAGCTGTAACGACAATTGTTATATATATAGCTGTTTATTCAAAGTTGATAAAGCGAATGAAACTGAATAAAGACACTATCTATCCAATGGTATATAATATAAGAGAGATTATATTAAATCTGTAAACGTAATAGCTAAAATCGTAGATAAAACTATATTTAATTCAAAAGACACCTATATAAAACACACACAATTAACGTATATTATTATCATTTTTCCCTCTTTTTTACATTTGTACATTATTTTCAATTTATTCAAAACAACAACACGGTGCGCACACACCTCAGTTTTTTTTTTAAAATTTTTTTTTTTCTTTTCTTTCCTCTTTGAAATTTAATGGTTTTTTTTTAAATTTCTCTTCCCTCAGGCCCTCTCACTCTCTGGATCTCTCTGTGACTCTTTCACATGGCTCATGGCTAGTTAGTACTCTCTCCGTACGTAATTATATATTAAATTCTCTTTCGGGAAATAATTACAAGGCGGTTTAAATTGTGTGCGTACAGATATTTTTTATATACCGTTGCATATATATATTTTGAATTTGCGTATGTGTTTGTGTGTGTGTGTGTGTTTGTGGGTATAATTGTGTTTAAACTGTGTGTAATTACTATGTGTAACTGTGTGAACGTATTGCTATATGCGTATATGCGTATGCATCTCTGCGTGTTTTTTTTAAAAAAAGACAATTCTTTTTCTTTTTTTAAATTAGATATATTAAAATTACAATTTTTTTTTATATAACAGATGGAAAGTATAGGTAAAGTCCATATGCCAATGGTATGTTATAATTCTGTATTTAAACATTTCTTATTGTTTATAAATATTAAATTACTATGATGGCGGCTGAATGCGCTGACCCCTGGGCAGATGCAAGATTTATAAATTATTTTATTGTAATTCATTTTCAATATCAAGAAGAGGAATGAGTACATGTGGAGAAGTGTATATATATACTATATACTATATAGTATATCATATATAATAATATATGTAAATAAATATATATATATATGTATACTGTTATATAGACAGAATACCAAGTATTATATATTGTATATATACTTCTTAGGTCGCCATAGCTATTTCTGTATGTATATATTAACTGTTATAGTATTAGTATATATTTACTTCCAAGAAAAATATGATTTACGCGTACGCCCTATAATTTATCTGCCTTGATATAAAATGTATGAGAAGCCCATTTTAGGTGCTATTACATAATATCACCATTATTTATAAAATGCATTGCATATATATATATTATATATATATAGAATAATGTACTTCTATTAAAATTCTCTCTTTTGATAATTAATTATAAAACTTTTAAATAGGGATAGTGGTGTGTATTTTATATATATATATATATCCATTTAAATCTTATAGTAATTTAAAGATATATTTAATATTATATATTTCAACATTTGATACTCATTAGGCCATTTTCTTTTGTAATTTATGTAAGGGCATATATTTATCTGATTTCTTTATCTACAGTTAATTCTAAACTCCTTTAGTCTATATGAGTGTATACTATATATATCACCAGCTGATTAATAGGCAAACAAAAAAAAAATGGTACGATTTGATTAAATTTTATATTGGGAAAATATAAAGTAATGGTTCAAGTTAACCAAATGAATAAATGGTAAACATTGAATATCATTTAAATTAAAAGCAGCAATTACTTCCCTTTTCAAAAAACACAAAAATATACCGTGATTATATAATTAAATGATTATGTAACTTTTAATACTTAAGTAAAATTTTCCCAGTTGTTTATATTTGATTACGTAACCCAGAATAATATTTATCTATTGGAAACGATTACCCTTTTAGGTAACTGGGAACAGTCTTATCATGTATATATCCCCTTGTTTGAAATTTTAGTTAAGCTGGAAAAAAAAAACACTCAAAAACACTAGTAATATATTCCTTTTTAGCTTACAAAGTGTCAAATTACAAAACATTTGATTGACTGATTTAATTTATTCATATATTAACATATATAAGTACTTCCTTAAATCACATTTATTCGTTGTTCTTTTTTTGTTTTTTTTTTGTTTTGTTTTTGGCTCCTTCTCCATCTTTTAATTTATTATTTCTATATATCTTATTCATCATACTTAGTACAAGTTTACAATATGTCATTATTATTAGAAGAAGTTGAAAAATTGTGCGTGGCACTTAATATTTCAACTCCATTAGGGTTAACAGTGTTATCATTTGTCTTTTTAGCCCTATTTGTTCCATTCTTATTATTTGCTAAAAAATTACAAACAAAGGCACCAACAGCTTTTATTAAATCTTATAAACCAGTTTCACCTGCTAAAGCTAACAATAAGAATAGAAAGTATGGTACTTGGACACCTGAGATTTTCGAATATCCTGAGGTTGAAGAGTATAAAGGTTGGTCAATTACTGAAACTAAACCTGTTCCATATAGAGCCTTCAAACATACATATTATATTACTATGGGTATTAGATCAATGGATTGGAATAAATGGATAGAGTTAGATAACGAATGGTTTAAATATCATAATAGAAAATTGGATAGAATCAAGGAAAAGGGAAGTGAATTATACGGTACTTTACCTGAAGCATGGGATGGTGCTATTGAATTATTAATGGAATTTAGAGAATTTTTACCAACTAGATATCCAACATTATTTAAAAAAACCGAAAAGGGTATCGATAATAGAGTTACTGGAGAAATTTTCGAATTTGTTGGTATCCCAAAATCAGAATTCAAACAAGATCCAATGTTAATGGCTTCATTGATGACCCAAGATGATCTTGCAGTTATGGTTGAAAATACTGAAGGTGAATATTGTTTAAAAGGTGGCTCAATCATGCTAGCTGGTTTCTGGAGATTGAGAGATAAGTTAAACCTTCCATTAAACGATATTCATACCGAGGGTGATGTTCCAAAATATAAAGAAAAATTAAAGTCAGGTATGGAAAAATTCTTTATTAGACAAACTACCGATAAGCCAGTTGTTCGTAACAATTATTTCTTACAAACAGATGATGATTTAGCATGGTCAACATCAATTGGTGATGAAGATAATGAAGTTGTTGGTTGGTATACCGCAGATGCTGCTACTGATATTAATAGAATTTACTTTAGATCAGAAAGACAATCTGTTAGAAGATTACCATTAACTGGTGTTTCAATCTTTACTATTAGAACATACTTTTTACCTGTTGTTGAATTATGTAAAGAACCTTATATTCCATTGAGATTATTAGATGGTATCTTAAGTTGGGATGAGACAGTTCAAGACTATAGAGGTTATACAAAGTTTAAGGATGTCTTATTGCCATATTTGGAAGAAAAAGCAAAAGAACAAGAAGCTCAAGGTTATACTGCTGATAAAGAGCCTGTCACTTATCCTTTCTGATCTTGTATAAATAGTCGCTTTGATTCATACTCCCTTTTAAAAGGAAACCTAAAACAACCACTTTTTCGCCTTACTTAACTAGAATACATTTTTATATATTTCATACAAGTATAGATTTTTGTTTATTTATTTATTGTTTTCTTTTAACTTCTAAATATTATATTCTATATATATGTGTTTTTTAGAACTAGAATTTATTAATAGCAGTTACAGATTACATTAATTTTTTGAGAAATGATATCAATAAAAATCTAAATTTTGAGTTTTATTGTATGTGAAAAAAAGCGGACTATGTATATATATATGTGTGTGTATATAAAAAATAAATAAACGAAAATTGGGAACATATTTTTATAGGAGACCTAGTAAGTTTAAAGAAAAGAAAGAAACCAGTTAAACGAAAAAAAAAAAATACAGCATCAGACGAAGTAAGGGTGAATGACATGGTAGAGAGCGAGCGTGAAGTAACTAATTTTCAAAATATTCGACATGTTTCTTAGCATAATCCATAGCATCATTGACTTGTTGATTAGTTAAACCATGTCTAAATCTTAAATGTCTAGTTAAAGCATCACAACGGCTAAAAGTCTTGTTACTTAAGTATTCACCATCAGCAACTGAAGCTTTAACTTTTTTAGAATTATGAACATTTGCAACAGTTGATTTTGAATTTTGGGCAGAGAATGAGGTTGATCTATAATCCAATGAAATAACAATTTCATTGACAGATTCCATTTCATTTCTTCTTCTTAAATCATCTTCACAGAACATACATCTATAGTATGATCTCTTTGTAGCGTGAATTGTATTTTGATGTCTAACTAAATCATAAGGTCTTGAAAATTTCTTATTACATGGGTTCCCAGTTTTTGGATTTTCAATTAAACAAATGTGTTCACCTTCAGGTCCACCATGTTCTTCTGAAATTTCATTTGAAGCATCAGGTGAACCAGGAGAAGCACTATTAGAAGAAGTGGTATTGGTATTTGTAGCAGCAGTAGTAGTAGAAGCAGTGGTAGTTAAAGAAGAAGAAGAACTGGTTTTTTTAGATGTTTTCAATTTACGTAAAACTGGAGATGGTGGTTCCACTTTGGCCGGTTTCAAATTCACTTTTGGTTTTTCGTCTTGACTCATCAAAACACTTTCTCTTCTTTGTTCAAAAGCGGGTGTATACAAATCATCACTTGCATCTGAAAAATTGACATCATCTTCATCATCTTCTTCTTCTTCTTCGAAAACTTCATTGTTATCATTATTTAGTGAGAAATTGAAATTATTGTGATTCATATAGTTGAAACCTGTATCGACTCCATTTCTTTGTACTAATCTTGGATTGATAGTTTGTGGAGTAGTAAGAGCATAAATTGAATTATTGTTATCATTCATATCATAATCTTCTATACTACTCATAATATATTTATCTTCATCATCTTCACCAAAGCTACTCTCGCTACTTATATCATCTAAGTCCATCTCCATATCATCTAATTTATTGTGATATTCATTATCATCTTCATCTTCATCATCTTCACTAAAATCTTCTTCTAAATAGAAATCATTAGTTTTGAAAATATTTAATTCGTTAGATTGTGGGAATGACTTGTTATTAATTTCCCACTGTAATAATTCAGGTAAAAACTGTTGATTATCAGTTTGTGTGGAAGGATCATAAATTCCATAATTATCCTGTGACACGAGTAAAACGTCATTTTCATAAGGGGTAGTAGTAGTAGTAGTAGTAGTAGTTGGGACATTAATATAGTCTTCTGTAGAAGCGGATGTATCTTTAGGATTAATAACATCTTGCGGAGTTGGACCATTATTTGATTCTAATTGGTGTATTTGTCGTTGTTCACCATATGTATGTAAATCATCAGGGAAAGTTGAATTCGTAAATAAATTCGGATTAGCAAATGAGTTATATATATTATTGTTATTGTTATAAAATTGATTTGAATTTGAACGCTCATTGTATTGTAAAGGTGAATTTATAATATTTGACGTATCAGTATTGACATGATCCATACTATCATCAGCAGATTCCGAAATTATAGTTGTATCTTCATTTATAAATTCTTGTGAGCCATTACCATTGAGTAGAATATAGTTAGAAAGATCATCTTGCATATTGTATGAATGTTGCGGGAGGTGATGTTCCTGATACTCGGAATGAGTAGGCTGACTATGTTGAAACATTGTATGATGTTGTTGTTGTTGTTGTTGTTGCTGCTGTTGTTGTTGATTATGAGGTAGGGAGTATAGTTCATCCTCCATAATATCGGTAAGTGTACGCTTTAATGTAGAAGTCATGGTATATATTTCTTGTACTATCTTTTTTTTTTTTTTTTTATTGTTTAATGAAGAGATAAATAAAAAAGTGTTTTATAGTTGTTGTTTTTTTTTGTCTTTTAAAAAATGTGTGATTTGTTAATATATATGTATATATATATATATATATCTTTAGCAATAGTAACAAAAAATGCTTAAATTAAAATGTGTGTAAGAAATATCAAAGTGTGGGTAAAGAAACTGCGAATTTTGCAGTGTATCTATATATATATATATATTATATATATTTGTGTTTCAGTTAAACTAAAATAGTAAATACTATCAAATATTTGTTGTTATTTAATACTAAATTAAACTAATAGAAAAGATAATAAATATATATATAATTGTAAAAATTTAAAATAGAAACTGAAACTGAGTACAATTTAAACAATTGTTGGATTCTTTTGTTTTCTTTTCTTTTTTTAAGCAAAAACCAAAAAAGAAACAAAAAAAGGACTTTAGTACATAACCTGTCATGTGTGTGGGCCTCAAATTGATTATATAATACAGTATAAATAATATATAAGAATGATTATATAATCTGATGTAAACAAAAACAGAGAAATAGTGGAGTTTAATGGGGAGTTTAGAATTTTTTAGAATTTTATATATAAAAAAATTAAACTACGATCCCGAACGAGGGAGGGAGGGGCTTATAATTTGTAACAAAAAAAATTTATTTAGTAAAGTTTTCTTGCTAAAATTGTGCTGCTGGCTCGGCTGTATATTATTTACATTACGTTATATTATAATTTTTTTGATTTCTAAGCAACAGATGTATATGTACATATGTGTAATTAATAATTTTTAAAATTGCTGGGGACAGAAATTATTTTCTTATACCGGGCTTATATATATATATCGGTGTATTATATATATTTAAATTTACAGGTTATATATACAGATTATAATTTATATCTATATATATTATATAAGAAATATGTTATATTTTATATAAACTATTATATTACTCTATATCTGTATATATTGATAAAGTATGTAGTTTGGTATTGTGTAAGATTTGTAGCGTTGTAAACAATTGATACCCTTCAATTCACAATTTGAATCTGCCATATCCTATTTTTATATGTGTTTATAACTACGTTTCATATATATATAATATATATATAAAGATATCGGGCTAAGCGGTTTACATATAGTATGTACGTATGTACGCAATACCCTGTATAAAATTTCATTATAGTTTACATGCGCACTCAAAAGTGCGGGCCAGGCATAAGTTTCAATTTGTCGCACGAAGGAATACGTATATTTAATATTATTTCATATACATGCCACAGTGTATATAATATATAAATTCTTACCCTGGTATGATAAAAGGGGAAATAGTTTTAATGTTAGGGAGGGAGATGAAATAATTATCAGCTGTAGGTATATGGCTTAGTGAACCGTAGTTATTCCACAAATGGATACATATAATATCTTGAATATCATGTGATGGTTGTTTAAATGAAGATCCAAAGATAGGACAGCCTGGGGGGATATATTAATGGTATGTTATCAGGCTTCCCGTATCGTATATAATATATAGCAAGCAACTTTATTTAAACCTTAATGTCTAGGCATCATCATCATCATCATTTCAATTTTGTAATAATAAAAAATTGATGACTCACACATATGCAATCATATAGCATATGTCATATATATATATATAGTGGAATTACGTAGAACTTGCTAGAAGGTATAAATATAAATTAGAGGCTCGGAGTTATAAAATCATTTTTTAAATTTTATATATTATGTAATGAATTAACACATCGTCTAATTCACCATGATTGAGTAATTATCTGTGTGGCTAATGAATATTTATAAAAAAACAAATTACGTAATTAGTTAATCTCCTTTCACGATATGATTTATATTTTATTAATTATATTCTAGAAATTTTACTAGGTGCGTGTATAGTGAGTGTATTTTAAAATTTGAAGAAAAAAAAAACACGTTAAAATAGCATTTGAAAGTTATATAACTCTATTCTATCTATAGTTATAATATTCAATTCAAGTGATCGTAAGTTATTTCAAATATGCCACAAGCTACAGAAGTTTATAATGGACATCCTGCGGAGTCTTTGTCCAAATTAATTGATGAAGAATCAAAATCAATCTTATTAAAGACACCACCAAGACTTATAATTGAAGATCCAATATATTCAAATAAGTTGAATGAATTAAGATCTAATTCAAAGTATTGTTATATTGTACAATGGTTATATCTATTAAAACATATCATTAAGATGAGTGATGCATTTGATGTTCAAACTTTTGAGGAAGAAATTATAGGTGCAGCCACACCAATTTTCATTAATAGTTTTAAAATTAAATTGATTCAATTTTTAAGTAATTATAAAATTAATAATCTTGATATTGAATTTGATGATAGTTTAAACCATATTTTCCAAAATCAACAAGATAGAGAATCAATTGAATATAATAAACTTGACTTATCAGGTAAAATTGATATAATTTATGAATTGGTTCAACTTTCAAATAATAAGAATTCTGAAAATATGAGAAGAATTGTTGATAAATATGTTAAACCTCAAGAAGATACACGTATTGAACCAGTTTTTGAATCAAATTTAAATAATATTAAAGAAGAATATTTCATGTTGGAAGATTGTAGACTATACTATAAAAAAATCGAATTTAAGACATTTTCAATACCGAGCCTTAGAAAAAATTATAAAAAAAAAATTGATGAAATTTATGAATCATTTAATGAAATTGAACCAAAAGTAATTGAATGGAAATGTTTAACTGTTGGAATTTATGAATTTGATCAATATTTAAATGATTTGAAATTAAAAGCTGGTAAAAAGACAACATCAGATAGTTATAAATTTTACAGTAATTTAAAATTATACACAGATAAAGTTTTAAATCATGATTTGAAAAAAAGAAAGCAAGCATTAGCTAGAAAAAGAGAAATTCAAATGCAAGCGCTGATGGCAAATAGAAAAAAATCATCTAGACTTGAAGCTAAAGAACAACAAAAGAGAGAAGAAGATGAAAAGAAAAGATTAGAATTAGAACAATTACAAGAACAAGCAGCTGAAATTAGAGCTGCTAAAAGACTTAAATTAAAAGAATCATTATATTCAACATCACCATCTCCATTTGGACAAGAATCAAGAGCTGACAGAATTCAAAAAAGAAAAGAAAGAGAAGTTGATGTTGATGTTGAAGCTGAAAATTGGAATTTTGAATGTTCCTGTGGTGTTAAAGCTGATAATTACGATGATGGTAAGAAAATGATAAATTGTGAAACATGTTCAAGATGGCAACATTTTGACTGTCAAACTGATGAAATTAAATCACAACTAGATAATGATGAATCATTTAGATTTAAATGTGGATTCTGTAATGACGATGATGATGAGATAGTCGAAATTAGTCAACCTATAACAGAAAAGAATGTTGATCCATCTTCATTAGAGGTTAAAACTGATACTGAAATCACTAAAGATGAAGAAATTAAACAAAGCACTGAATCTGATGTGAAGTTTCCAATACATTCTCAACCAGAGGAAACTTCTCAACCAGATGAAATTGCCAAATCAGAGGACACTACTAAACCAGAGGAAACTTCTGAACCAGAGGAAACTGCCAAATCAGTGGAAACTTCTGAACCAGAGGAAATTGCTCAACCAGAGGAAACTGCTCAACCAGAGGAAACTGCCAAATCAGAAAACTAAGTTTGTAAATTATATAAGTAACTAATTATAAAGATACTGTCTATCAATTGTAAAAAAAAGTAGACAAAGCATGACTATGAGTTCAATTCATCCCATTATATGATCAAGTCGCTCATAGTAATATGCAATAAGCCCTTATAGAATAAAGTGACTCATTAACAGTATATATAAATCTATACAACCGTTGAATCAGGCAGTAGAGGTGATAAACACCCCCCAATTTCCTTCTATAGAAGCTACCGATATTATACGGAACATAATTACTATACATATATACGTTCTGTCATATGAGCAAAATATAAAATTATGTATAGTACTGTACACTACACCGGCCGAAAGTATATATATAATACACCTGACTCATATGTACATATTTATACACTATCTACAATATAATTCACTCACTATTAAAAATAATATATAAATTAGAAGGACAAAGATCATTAAAGAACAAAATAATGTTGAGTATGTACTGCGCACAGCACAGTACGTACAGAATAATCCTTCGGGTCAACACTTACCCCTCTGTTGGGCCACGTACGTACAATTTGTATATACACTGCAACAGTACGTGCTATATAGACAAACGCACGTCCCCACCCATCGTATGAATAATTATATAGTAATAAATCTCGTATTGCCAATTGTTATTTTAATTCACTATAAAATTAATTAAGACAAATTAAAATTATATAATTAGCGCACCGATCGAAGACCTCGTATTCGAGAGGAAGATCAAAATTTGTACGTACGTACGTACGGCTGTTGAATGTTCGATCGGATTCAAGTGGATTTTAGAGATTTATAATTATATAATTTTCATTATTAAACCCGAAACTCCAGCAATTATAATTTATATACATATATAATGTCAGTTTATTGATGCTACTTAAAAGAACCTTAATACTGTTCTCTCTATTTATAAAATAAAACATTCTATACATATAATGTTTATTGTATATGATGTAACAGTAGTCTTATAGCTAATTACTAGCATTCATTCTTTCTATATATATAAATATCTAGATGATCTAGGCTCGGCCTTATTCATTTAAAATATATTATATCTTTTAGGCATGGCCCTCATATCTTTAATCTGTACATGCGTTTATTGTGTATATAAAATTAATAATTACACTTTAAAATCTCGTTTCATAATATTAATTAACTGATTAACCTTCTCTTTTCTTTTCTTTTGATGTATATATATTAATTATTATTTATGTGTATGTGTATTTATAAATAATTTATAGGAGAGATGGGAGAATTCGGAAAAAGCCGCTTTTAAGCTTAAAAATATTGTCATTTTATTATAGTAGTAACAATACCATTATCACTACTACTGCTATGTCCTAAATCCTATCCGTTTTGTATATTTACATTTGTTGTGAAACTTTGCCTCTTTTCTTTTGTTTGTCCCCTTTTGCAATGTATATATACTTTTACCTTTGGTCTTTGATTAACTTTTATGTTTATTCTATTTATATGTTAATTTTTCTCTATTAGTAATCATTTTCAATTATTTTATTTATTATTACTCTATCTATATATATATTACCTATACAATATGAGAACCAAGAGAATTTTGAATTCTTCAGATTCATTGAAGCAACCCAAACGGTCATCAAATGTTATTAAAAGTGATAAAACAATAATTGACAAGTATGAACGTAAACAAGTTCCAGTGTCTTGTTTAGAATGTAGAAGAAGAAAGATAAAATGTGATCGAGGTTTAAAGTGTAGATCTTGTGATAAGAAAGGATTGAAATGTGAGTATCCAAATACATTTAGATCAATCAAGATATCTACTGGTAGTATTAAATTTGAACCATCTCCTTCTTCTGCTCCAAAATCAGAAAAGTTATTACTCAAGTCTAAGAGATCAGTGACATCATCGTCAAATACTAAAAGAACCACTAGATCAAATAGTTTATTGGAATCACGTACACTTAGCTATATATCTAAACCAATTGTTACAGGTTGTAGTGTTAAATATTCTATAACTTCAAAAGTTTCTTTACCATTACTAATACCTAAACAGAGTGATAATTTAGTCATTATTAGATTGATCATTCAAAGATATTTTGAAAACTTTACATCTTCACTTTATGGTGTTTCAAAGGGTGAAATTTTACTACAGCTTAATTCAATGGCTGATGATTTCAAATCTATGGAAACTATAATGTTAGTTTGTGGTATTGTGTTAAATGTTATTGAAAATGATTACGATTACGTCTCTAACTTGTCAACCTTGTTACAATCTGAAGAATCAATGACTAAAATACTATTGGAAAAATTTAATGATTACAGACGCTTATCTGTTTATTCTAGTGGATTACATAAATTACAATCTTTGTGTCTGGTTTCAGATTCTGCATTTGCTGATAAAGAACTTATTAGTCTAATTGATTTAGACGTTTATTCAATATATTCAAAATCAGAATTGAAAGGAGGTATGCTTTTCGCTATCTTTGATATGATGTACAATGTCAGATGTTTAATTGATGAAAAGAAACCAATCTTATCCATTGAAGATGAAGAAAAATCTACTCCACATCAAAACTCACTTTCTTGTAAAGCAGATGGTGAAAATTTAAGAAATTTGTGTAAAAAAGTGATTTATTTGAGATTAGAAAGAAGAAGGGATGAAATTGTGGAAACAACTTTACAAGCCACTATAAAGAAACACGAGTCAGATCTTAGCTCTTTATACTCTGAAAGAAAAGCTAATTTAGATAAATTTGAACGTTTAACATCATTAATTGTTGATAAAGTTCAAATATTAATTGCTTTACATTTTAGCTCTTTGAAATTAAGTCTCAATTTTGAACCATCACATTCAGCTCTGGAAACTTTTGTTAAATTTTTAAATTATTGTATTGATGTTCACTCTTTTCAAAATTTTGACCCAATTTGTAATTTCCCAAGAAAAACATACTTGAGAATGACTATTAATGACTGTTTGAATCATTTCATTGCAATTACGACTTGTCCTGGTATTAATTTAAGTTTTTTGAGATTGATTTTAAATAAGTTTGAGAAACTTTCATTTTTACACAAGTTGGATGAAGATAGTCTTTTAATGGCAAAGGAAAGAGTTGATGCACTTTTAAATGATTCAACCCATTTAATTACTTCTAAAGAAATTACAATTGAAGAAAAATTATTTGTTTTAAATAATGATGCCGAGTCAACTGATAATATTCAAGATTATGATAGTGTATTACAAGATGGTTCAGTTTCATCATCACCATCTATAACGAAATCAAAAACACCGGAACAAAATTCACCAATTATTCAAGTTCCTGACTTTGATTTAGATTTCACAAAGTTTGCCTTCAATGACGATACCATTACATTGGAAAAATTCCCACTTGGTGACGATTCTGCATCTCCATTTACCGGATTTGATGCCTCTTATTTAAAGTCAAATACTTCCGAAAATTTAGCTAACTCAGAAGTTTCAGAATCTACAGGTTACGAAATAATCGATCCTGTTAGTTTATCGAGTGAAGAAGATCTGGAATCTTCTATATCTGACTCTCCAAGTGTTAATTTTACCTTTTCAAATGTTATGGAAAGTATCATGTCCAAAGTCTCTCCATTATCACCTGATGCTGTTAAATCAATGTCTTATAATAATAAAGATATTGAAAGTTCTGAATTTAGTTATAATATGTCAGATAACCGTTCTCCTTATACTTTCCCTATTGATCTAATCAATTTGAATAGTCGTGATTCGGATTCCATACTCAATGAGGACTCTTTATTTTCTAGTAAAGCTGCTAATAATTTGGCCGGTGCTACTGATTTTAGGGTAATTTGCAACCTGATTGATCCTGACGCAAATATTTCCTTTTTCGATCATACTTAACTTCACTCTAAATATATTGAGTTTTGTTTTCCATTGGCTACCGTTTGCCCTCTCTATTACTATCAGATTTTCCAGTTTCCATAGTTCCTGTTGTTTATTTGAATTTTCACCCCCATTTCCTTTATTTTGTTTTAGCTCTACTCCATTTTGATTAGTTGTCTCTAATTTCGCTCAGTCTTCAAGTTTTCCAACTTGTTGACCGTTTCTATCGCCTATGTGACACACCTGTACTTGTATATATATTTAGTGCTATAACTTTCTTGTAATTAGTGTTTTTTTTTTTTGTCTGTTGTGGGTTACTTATTAATTTTATTTGTTTATGATTTAATCTCAAATTGACAGTAAATGTAGTAACATACAATTGTGATCTAGCCTCCACTGTAACATCCGGCCGGAATTTTCCTATCATTTACTTTAATTGTGGCTAGCTAGCTGAATATTTTCATTGTGCGGCTTATTGGAGTTTAGGCGTTTACGGATATAAGCCAAATATTAAAGTATATATTAAAATTTAATATCTATACTTATTAGTAATTACTAATTAGTAATTATACTATATAGTATATATTATATATATAAGAAACAAATCAAAAGATTACATTTTCCCCCTAACTTTTCACCTTTTTTTTCCATTTTTTTTTATTTTTTATATATCTTCTTCACGCAATTTTACATCCAGTCATCTAATTTTCATTTTGTTCCATTTATTATTCACTTTTATCACTTTCTTACGTAAGATTAGCCTTTTTTTACTACGGGATGACATAACGTTTACTCCCAAAAACACTTTTATACAATTATTTCGATGGTTGAATTTTAGATCCTATTGTTTTTAATATAGATTATCATCTTTGGACTATATTATTCTATATTTCATGTTTTCATTTACTTAGAAGTACTAACCACTTGTCAATG
Source organism: Ogataea piceae (assembly GCA_030567815.1). Taxonomy (NCBI): domain Eukaryota; kingdom Fungi; phylum Ascomycota; class Pichiomycetes; order Pichiales; family Pichiaceae; genus Ogataea; species Ogataea piceae. The sequence goes on along the minus strand of JAJLSX010000011.1, from coordinate 210,207 downwards.
GGTCTTCGAATTTACTAAAATCCTTTTACATTTATATTTTGATGTCATTGTCATGAAATCAAAAATAAATGACAACAATTCATTTGTCGTATACTATCAAGCTCATGATTATTAGCTACCCAATTATGTAAACCTCAATTAAAATTTAAATTTTTCTATTAAACATAATTAATTAAGCCTTAAATATATAGAACACCACGGGATGCGCAGCGCAGGTGGTCAGCACCGGAGGACTGCCCCGTAGAAATTGAAACCGAAAGCACGTACGGAGTGCTATATATAGGTGCTTCTTAATGTCGAAGGGAGCGGACCATGTAGGTCGCTATATAAGACCGTACAATTAAATATACTATTTCCTCTAGACTATTTAGCTTCTTCAAAAGAATAATCTTTCTTCGAAATATATATCAGAAATTTTTAAGATTATATGGTGCAATAGAAAGTAGGTCACCTATAAACTCAATGAGCAGATGCATCATGAGTTTCGCAGCATAAGTAGCAATTTCCAGAGACGTATCTAGTAAGCAGTAAGCGTAACCTACTTTGATCTTCTTGAAAAGATAAAATGACTACTAGTCATATTCAGTATGGACATCCTAAACTGATAGGCGTTATCGCACAGTATCGAAGAGATTATCTAGACTAACAGTTTCATGGTAACCTTACCAGGGAAACTTGCTGGTTTGAATTTATTACTCATGTCTAGACCAGTATATATTTATTCGGTTGTATATCTTTAAAGGGAGTATTTTCCCCTGTGAATGGTATTGAAACAACAAATCAGCCAAAGGAAACCACTAATTAAAAATGTATTTAATATCGGCAGCAGAAGTATTGTGTCTGTCTAAGGACAGATTCAAACTTAGCCAGATATTGTATACAATATTTAGAGCATACCAAAGTCTACGATGATGGTAACTCAATATTTCTGAAGGGTATACTTATTCAATTGAAGATTGAATTGTATTTATAAAGGAGTGATAAGCAAGCTATGCAATAGGAAAGGAAATATTAAGTATACGAAAGTGGTCTTCTGATTTCTAATCTTATCCTACCATTGATTATGTCATGTAATAGAAAAACAGAACAATATTACGTAATAAAGTGATGATGGACTTGGTAATTTCGGATCAAAACGAAAAGTAGATCGGTAAATGTAAAAGCTAGAAAATTACAATACTAATAAGATAATAATAATTGACCCTAGTTTGGCTAAAGCATTCTCTTAATGGAAATCTTACTTTATGTGAGGATAATCTAAATATTTTAAAGCAAGCTTTTATTATTTTTTTCACAGAAGTAAATTACTCTTGATATATATTAAGAATCCAGACAAGATGGGTTTTCTTGGAAAATTAGGTAAGTATATATATATATATGTAAATATTAACAAAAAAAACTTAGTGGCCTAGTCAGAGTAAGAAATAAATAAATGAATGAAAACGAATGAGTGATATACAAAGCAATGGTAAAAGAAACAATTTTTGGGATATAAAACAAACAAGATAAATTGAATGATAATTTAAAGTAAAAGTAGCAGAGAGTTCAAAATTCTCCATATTTATGTATCTACTCTTCTAGTTGAGCACATGATTAAACAGACAGAAACACATAAAGAGGGCATAGGTTATTATTAACAAGTGAAAGTATAAAGAAGAACATTGATTCATTTTAACCTTTAAAACCTTTAGCAAGATCAACATCTTTCAAGTCTCCAATCTGATTATCTTGCTTTCTACTTCTCAAAGGACTTTCTAACTCTAACTTGTTAGGTGACTTTTCATTATTATTTAATTGAGGTTTAACACCATTATTATTAGAAGAAGACTGACCACCTAGCGGAGTTGAAAATTGAACATAGTTCCAAAGTGCTGGAGATGAGTTGATTGATGGATGAGATTGAGAAGAGGATGGGGGGTCTAGCTTAGTTGGTCCACGTTCAGGTGTATACGCTTCAATTGCAACTTGATATTTTTTCGGACTGGTTGGATATGGTAATGTTGGTTTGGAATTTTGAGATTGATTATTAGATCCATTACTTGCAGTAGATCTTTCTTGGGATGCATCATTTCTATCAATTGTAGTTGGTGCAGTGTTGGCGAGAGCAGAGCGATAATCTGGTAAAGCTCTAGATGACTTTAGTGGAGAAGACAGTTCACTCTTTATAGCTACTGGTGATCTGCTATTTCCTAGTGACCCATAATTCTTAGATGATGTACTATTCGATAAACTGGCAGCGGCAGTTATATAATTCAAGGCATCGTGTGAATTAACATGTGCTAATTTGTTAGGTGATTGCTGTGTCTGTAAAGGTGCTGAACCTATTTGACCTGGATTTTGATATTGCTGGTGCAGCTGTTGTTGATGTTGTAGTTGTTGTTGTTGTTGTTGTTGTTGTTGTTGTTGTTGTTGTTGTTGGTGTTGTTGTTGGTGATGAAGAAGATTGTTCTGTGATGATGGTGGTGGTAGTTGTTGATGAAGAGGTTGTTGTTGCTGTTGTGGAGGAGGTATATTTGGGTGACCATTAAGTTGTTGTTGTTGTTGTGGAGGAATACCATTAATTACACCATTTCCCTTTATATGTTGATCATTATTATTTGAATTTGAAGTTAAAGTTATTGGGGTTCTACCTGAATCTGGTAAAGCTTTATTTTTAATTAAATGAAGTTGTAACTGTCTAGAAACACTACTACCTCTTTTAATTTTATTCAAATTACCTTCATCCCACTTCTTTAAAAATTCTTTTCTATAAGATTCACTGATTTGCCATTTCATACCTTTACCTGGTTCATTAGGTTTTCTTGGAACTTTTTCAAAAGCTTTATTTAAAGATAAATTATGTCTAATTGAATTTTGCCATCCTTGTTTACTGTGTCTATAGTATGCATAGTGACTTCCAATCCAATCATAAATTTCAGCCAAAGATAAAATTCCTTGAGTATTTGATAATATAGCTTGAGTAATCATGGTTGCATATGAATATGGAGGTTTCATATTTTTAGCTTCATCTTTTGAATAATCTTGATCGTTACCAAAACCTTTTGAAGATGAACCTGGTGATTCACCTAAACCAATATCAGAATCACTTTTATTATACATTTGGAAACCTCTAACATTATTATTTGCATAAAATTCACCAGAATAAATTCCACCAGAACCATCAAGTAAATCAGATCTACGTCTCTTATTTTTCAAACTTGCTAAAAAAATATTTGAAATAACTGGAACTGCATCTGGTAAGATAAACATCATTTGAGTACCACCAATATCAATAATATTACCAGAATTTAAAACAACTGGTCCATTTCCATCGGATGTAGAATTCACTCTAGTACCATCAATTTTTAAACCATTTCTACCAAGAATAACTAATTCCCATTTTCTAGATTCCAAGTTATAAGAAATTGATGCATGTTTTCTAGAGACAACTTTTGATGGACCTAAATCGATATCAACTCTCTCTTCTTGTTTACCTGGATTATGAGAATCTGTATTTCTACCAATTAAAACTTCTAAGCTTTTAACATAAAAAGTCCAATCTTTTCCAGAAATCTTGGCATATGCTTGAACTTCATTGTTTAAATTTCTTTCATTACTGTAGATTTGTGAAACTGTTGTTGGAATATTATCAGGTGGAATTGTTAAATTTTTTATAACTAAATTGATTAATTCGTTCGGATCATCGTAGGGAAGCTAAATTAAAATGTAAATACTATGTTAGTATGAAATTATAAAAAGGATAAAAAGCAAAAAAAAAAAAAAAACCACACAACTATGCATCATAATAGGGACGAAAATTGTGAATCCAATTGAGTATAAGAAAATTAATACATACTTCATCTGAATTATCATCCATATACCTCTTCTTTTCAGTTGCCATCTTTCAATAAAGTAAATTACAGTATGGAATATATATATCAATATATATATATATATATGTATATATCTATCTATTTCTCTCTGCGTGTATGTATGTGTGTATGTCTGTGTATAATGATGTATGTCTGTATACTGTCCTTGTTAAGTAATTTCTTTAAAGACCTATTTCTATTATTATCCTTGCTCCTATATGGGAAAAAAAAAATTTAAAAAAAGGAAAAAAAATTAAGAAAATAAACACTTGAAAGAACAAATACTAAATGATATTTTTTATAAATATAAATATATGAATATAAATATATTATATGTTATATTAATGTATAGAGTATATGATACTAAAAATGACTTGAAATTTAGTATATAAAATAAATTTATTCGTATATATAAAATTTACTAAAAAATCAAAAAAACAAAAAAACTTTTTTGTTTGTTTTTCTTTCGATAGTTTGTTTATTTTTTTGTGTTTATTTTTTGTGTTTTTTCCTTCTTCTTTGTTTATTTTACAAATTAAATTTTTATTTTTGTTTGTTTGTTTGTTTTTTTTTTGTTTGTATGAGAAAAAATTGTCAACAGACTTTTTTACACGTAATTTTAAAATGACAGTTTTAGTGTGAATTTTTTTTTGTTTTCGGCACGTAAAAGAAGAAAATTTTTGCAGGTGAGATTTGTTTGTATTATATAATATATTCCCCATGGTACGTACGTATATAAGATATATTATATATACTCTCCCCCGCGCCGGCCATGTGAGCGGATTCACGTACGTACGTGGTAGGTATACGATCATTATAAATTATATAACGTTGGACGGGCGATGTACGCATCGGATGAACGTACGTACGTGTGATATTTGCAGTGATTTGTGCTATCACGTGTTGGATAGTATATCTTTATTATAATTGTATTTATATATATCACACTACATGATAATTCTTTTAAAGTTTACATACAGTGAAATAGCAACTTTCAATACTACAGGTAGTTAGTAAAATTCATTTACTTTGTTTAGTATTGTTTTAGAGTGGTAACTTTAACCTTGTATAGCTGATGATAGTAGTACATGCCTATTATATACTTAGGTTTAGGCATACATAACTTACTGCTTAATAGATTTAAACTGGTAATTACCATGTAACATAATATAATTTGCGTTTCTTGAGATTTATTTTCTCTAATTGATTCATAACTATATAAATGCGTATATTATATATAAGAAGGAATTGTTTTTTTGTTTATTGTTTTTTTGTTTTTTTGTATTTTTTTTTTTATTAGTCAAACGGAGATGAGAATGGATCACTTGACTTTGTTTGGTTATTTGTAGTAGGTGGAACATCTAGATCAACTTCAAGTAAGAAATCATTAGCATCGTCTGTGTCTTCTTCTTCTTCTTCTTCTTCTTCTTCGTCACTATCAGCATCTAACAATTCTAATGATATTTCAGTTTGGGTAGGAACTTGATTACTACTATTTTGTGTAGATGTTTGTAAACGTGGAGATATGGTTCTGATCTTACTATTTTCATTACTGCCATGTTCACTTATACTGAAAGGTGTAGATAATCTTCTATTGCTTAAATCTAATTTACCTTGTTGATGTTGTGTTGTTAAATATTCGATATTTTCTTCGTCTGAATCAGCCATATCGGAATCATCTGAACCGGTTTCAGCGTCTGAAGAGGATTCCGATCTTAATGGACCTGTATTGTTATTTGTTGTTTTCATTATTAAAGGACCATATGATTTCGAACTTCCTATGGCAGTATTGAAACTTGGATTAGAGTATTTATGGCTAGAAGTTTCAGTACCTGGATTGCTTCTACCTCCTTCTTCTTCTTCTTCTTCTTCTTCTTCTTCAATAAGATCGTGCTGTAATCCTGCAATATAACCGGATTTGTTGACTGTTAATTTAGAGTTTTTGTTATCATATTCTTGTGTTTCATGATACTCACCCAACTCTGTGTCGTAATCATAGGTATCTTCATCAACGTCAACCAGTCTAGGAACGCCACCTCTTGTTGCTATATTACCACCGTGTATACTCGCACCTTCAACATCACTGAAATATGTTTCTTTTGAATAAATACTCATAGCTTTTGTACTGTTTCTAGATGATCCAGATGGTTGACTGGAGATTAATCTTTGGTTGTTGTTTCTTATCGTAACACCAGGAATATAGGTAACATTTATCACATTTGAAGCTTTTGTTAAAACTGAATTTGCAACTGTATGAAGTGTACCTTGAGACATTCTTCTTGCACGTGTACCATTGCCATTGTGATTATCAATAAATGCTTCTTTATCCTCTTCTTCACCATCGTCATAGTAATAAAAAAATCCATGAGGATACTTTTTTTTATACCACTTCTTGTATGTAAAGTATAAAGCTATTGCCAACACTATAAATCCAAATGCTGCAACACCACCAGCTATACCACCCACTTTGGCAGAGTTACTAGAACTTTTAGAACTTGATGAACTCGATGAGCTATCTGATGAGCTTGAACTGACTGGAGAACTTAGTGTAGAAGTTAAATTGGCACAGTACGTAGTTGGACATTCTGAACATGTCTGAAGCGTCATTGCACACTCTTCTCCATCACCACATGAAGGACAAGTGGGAACTGAATCACAAGTGACACAACTTTCCCTCTTGAAAAGTGATGGGCTAGGTATATACTTAACTGATTTGCCGAATTCTATATCCTTGTATATATACACCATGTTTGAAAAATTAATAAATAAATATTTGATTGTACTATATGAAACAGTATGTTTGTTTATTTATTTATTTATTTGTGTTTATAAAATAACAAAGGAACCAAATCAAAGACTTATATAGACAAATGCCCAGATATACAAAAGAATTTTTAAAGTAAATAAAACAAAAAAAAAAAAAGAAGAAAAATAATACCCCCCTGAAACACATTACACTTTTGTATGCACCGTGCATGTACATTTTATTGTCTACTTTATTGATTATGTAATTTTATTTTTTGAAATTCTTTTATTTTTTGCATGGCGCTCGTTGGGCGTTTGGGCGTTTACTTTGTTTAAAGTTTAAATTTTTTAAAATTATACGGTATAACATAAGTACGATACATGCTATAATTTTCATTTAACATGGAATCTTTGGGCTTTGGCCGATGAGGATACTTTTAATTACTTTTATTGTTCACCTTATATCAAGTGGAGTTTATTTTAATTCTATATGAGATGCATAAATATATATGCATATATTGGCATACTATTTGAAATGAGGTGGTCACTGGTGAATGAATATTAGTAATACTCTTTTTGGGTTTAATTTACGAAATATTTTATTTTAAAAAATTAGTATTCAATATTATCTGTACTAATAATAAATTGAAAATTACCTTTTTTTCGCTAGGTTAAATTTGCTACAAACCGATTTAACTATTTCGTAATCAGGTCAATATATTGAATCAACACCATTTACTTGTGTGAAACATCTAGCATAAAAACAAGAAGAGCTATACTGTATGTTACAGAGATCATGAAAAACGCTAGGCGTTAGTTTGTTATCCTATATTGAATATTCTGATTATGTAATTAAATTAACATATCGTACAACGGCTCAGTGGCTAGATGGCAATCTGTTTAAACAATTTGAGCACTGATTTTGTAATGCGGAGAAAAATACCCATCTCAAGCCATTCTAGTATAGTGGTTAGTACTCTGCTTTGTGGCAGCAGCGACCTTGGTTCGATTCCAGGGAATGGCACATTATTTTTTCATATTTTTTAGAATCTGACTTTATTATTATTGAATAATTTTCAGGGGTATTTCGGTTTTGACACACATCTCAAGCCATTCTAGTATAGTGGTTAGTACTCTGCTTTGTGGCAGCAGCGACCTTGGTTCGATTCCAGGGAATGGCACTTATATTTTTTGGAAGTTCTTTCTATATTTTTGTTAATGTCCTTTGTATAAACTTACAAAGTTTGTTTCATTCCTATTTTTTAGTACTTTGGTGGATGAAGCCAGTTTTTGATAGATAAAGCTAGTTATTCTTATACTTTTGTTTTTTATTGATAAATACGTATTAAAAGTTTACCAGTTACAAAAAAAAAAAAAAATTTATGCACAAAGATATGTAAATTCATTAAATAGCCGAACGTATATAAAACGGCCAAAGAGAGTAATATAGAAAGTGAAGTAAACGAATAAAAACAAAAACACAATTTATGATATGATATGAATAAAGAAAAAATACAAACAGCGCAATGTAAATTCTCAGGATAAAAATCTAAGTTTACCAACCAGAAGCAGACATAATACCGTACCCAACAGTAATGATTAATGCATACATGATCAATGAAGCTGGAACACCTCTTGATATAAACAAACTGGCACTCAAATATCTCTTACCAAGATCATCTGTCATTGAAATAGCAATATTGTTAGGGAAACCTGACATAGGTAGACCCATACCAATAGATGCAATCAAAGCAATACCACAAACCAATAAGTATTCGTGATTTAATTGTTGACCAACAGATTGAACTAATGGAACTAAGATTAAAGCAGAGACAGTATGGGAAACAAAAGTGGCAAAGACAACACACAAGACACCAAAAATGGCTAAAACTGCAATAGCAGGATATGTATCAATTCTTGCTGATAACGAAGTAGCAACCGTCTTTAATAAACCTGAAGAAGAAACAGCTTTACCTAATGCAATACCACCCATAGCTAATAAAACAATTGACCATGGATAATTATTGACATCGGTTGTTGTTAAAAGACCAGTACCATAGAATGCAATGATTGGGATAATAGAAATAACACCTGAAGCACCTAATCTATCTTCAAGTTGAGATTCTGTACACCATAAGATAATTGTTAAAATTGAAACAAAAATAATGTAGTATTGTTTCATTGTAAATTTTTCACGAATTGGTTTAATTGGTTTAATTTTAACGGTGTTAATTTTGAAAGTGGTAATCATCATTCCCCAAATAACAAATAAACCAATAACTGACAATGGAATAGAAAATTGTAACCAATTACCCCAAGAAGGTTGAGGTGAAAGAGCTTCAATTGCAATCATATTTTGTGGAGAAGCAATTGGAGTTGACATACCACCAACATCAGAAACTAATGCAATACCCAAGACTAAAGCTTGAGCAAAACCTGAATCTGTTGGAATACTTTTCAATAAAGGAGCAACTAATGAATAAGCCAAGACTGGAGCTGCGACATTAGAAATCCACATGGATAAGAATAGTGCAACTGACATAATAGCAAATAAGATTCTTCTTGGAGAAGTACCAGCCATATACATAATATATGAAGAAATAACTTTAGCAATGTTATATTTAGAAAGAGCAGCAGCTAATGTGAAACCACCCATTAATAACATAATTGTTGAATTCCACATGGTACTAAAGATATAACTTGCTGCCGCAGAAGCAGTCATAACTTCACCGGTATCAGAATCTTTTAAAACGTTACAAGTAACAACTAAGAATGGAACTAATAAAGATGTAGCAAATAATGGGATAGCTTCAGAAGCCCATAAAATGGCACTAACGAAAACAACAGCCATACAATTACTTTGTGTTCTATCGTTTAATGTTTTAACACCTAATAATAAACCACCAACTAATATAGCCAATGCAATTTTAAAAGCTGTCCAAGTGAAAAATAATTTTGGAATTTGTAAATTTTCAATAGTTGTAAATTTTAAATTGATTGTAAATGGCAATTTATAAATCCAACAGTCTAAAGAATAGAAATTCTTCAATTCTGATTCTTCACCAGTTAAAACATTTGAACCAACTGGATTATTTTTATCCATACCAATCATATCTTTCCAAACGGTACTTCTTTCAAAAACAATATGTTCTCTTAAATGAGATCTCAAATGAGATCTACAATGTTCTAATGAATCACCAGTAATACCAGAATAAACTAAAACTAATTCATCTAATAAACTATCAACTTTATCAACTGTTGTTGATTGGAAAACATATGATTTTGAATGTAAACTATCAACATATTCTTGTCTTGTATGTTCATCTAAAACTTTATCAAATTTTTTACAAACTTTACTAAAACCAATCTTATTTAATTCAATAAATGATTTTAATTGAGCTAAATTGATATAATTTTCAGTAATTTTTTTCTTATAACCAACTTCATGTTGATATGATAAATTAAATTCTTTATCATTTAATAAAGTTGAATATGCAGTGGTTGATAAATTATCATCTTCTTCATCTTCTTCTTCATCATCAACAAATTCACCATTTCTTTCTAAATCATAATCTAAAGTTTTAGTAGTAACATTTGATTTAACTCTTTGTAAATCTTCATGAGTTTCTTGATAATATTTTAAACTTTTCAATAATTTCTCAACTTCTTTATAAATTTCTTGTTCTTTACTAATATAAAATAAATCAATTTTTTTCAATTCTCTATTTAACTTGGCTTGGAAAAAACTTTTTGGTGTAACTTTTAACAAGTCAATATTCTTAATATCATCATCAAAATTATCTTCTTCTTCTTCAATATGGTGAAATTTTTTAATTCCATCTTCTTCTTCGCTTGTTGATCTAGATTCTAATTCAAAAGTTTCAACATTTGTATTATTATCCAATTGATTCTTTTTACCCATACGTTTTAAATCTGACAGTTTATTGAAAAATTTCCCCTTTAAATTGGATCCAACAACTAAACTTTCTAAATTTGATTTACCATCTGTACTGTTACCAATTGCAGATGATGAATTACCAGTTTCAACTTCTTTACTTTCTAAAACATACTCTTGTAATTCATAAATTGTCTTCTTAAGACTTGAATAGGCTAAATAATGCTCTGTCCATTCAGGAACAGCATTAAATTGTAAAGAATGAGAAAACTTCATTATTAATCTCTTTAACTTACTCTATACCAAAAACAAAAGTTACAAAGAAAACTATGAATATCACAAAGAGAAGTAAGAACTAACAAAAATAAAAAAGGGAAAAGGGACTTATTGATAGTTTTATACTTGTTCCCCTTCTCTCTACTAAAAAGAAAAAAAAAAAAAAAAAAAAAAAAAAAAAAAAAAAAAAAAAAAAAAAAAAAAAAAAAAAAAAAAAAAAAAAAAAAAAAAAAAAAAAAAAAAAAAAAACACTAAAAAAAAAAGAAAGAAAAAAAAATGCCAACCGCCATGGCTTCAGGCATAAACCACTAAAAAATGGCAGGCAAGACAAAAGGGAAATCTCTTAAATGCCAAACGAAAAACAAAAAAAAAAAGAAACTGCACGGATGAGTCTTTCAATAACTGGCCGGGGGGAGAGAGAGAGAGAGAATTTTTTTCCGGTTGTCAATGAAATTGAAAATTCTATTATGCCATATTTTTCCCGCTGAAAAAGTTTAGTTTTCTGTAGCTTTTCACTCCCGATCGACACTTTGTCGTGTGACCTCCCCCCCCCCTTCCCCCCATTCTCGTGGTGATTAAATTATTATATATATAACTACAAACAAATTCAATTTCCCCTAGAGATCTTCCTATTTAATAATATTTATAAATTAACCGTTATACAATATAATTAAAACAGTAGAATAAAATTATATATTATAAATTGTATAGATTATATAGAGTAAAATTTATTACAATTTCTACTTTTTAAAACATATACCAGATCTTGAATCTTGTATAACATGCCAAGATATTATGAAAAGGAACAGGAAACTACTCGTGTGACCCAACATTGCAATTATAGTCACAAGACAATGTTCATATTAAGACATATAAACCATTTATAAATATATTCAATTATTTATTTGCTTGGATTATAAATTAATATTTAAACATAGTAAAATTGCACCCGTTTTTGAAAAATCTCCAGGTTTCTATGGCGCTGCTGACCATACGCTACACATGCGCGTATTATATACGTTATAAACAAAGAAAACTTTTTTCCCAAATTGACACACGTTGTTGCCTTGCAAAATATTTTTAAGTAATTAATTGCGTGTATGCGGCGTATAACTCCAGCCTACCGCTACATTTATATGATTCTTCTATCTTTCCTTATAATATTATATAATATATATAGATATATATTTTAGTTCGGCTTCTTAGAATTTTTTTTATTAAGGATAGAGAATTTTATACCTTTAATTACAATATAATCAATATATATTTAGATCAATACAACTACTCAATATCACTACTATTTGTAATACAATAGATTAATGAATTAATGCAAGTTGAAATGTGTTATAAATATATATATATTATATACTGCATTAACCCATTATAAATTAAAATACTTGAATTTTATATAAATTTATTATAAAAAATTAAAATTAGGGTCCCACGTGGGGGGTATATATACGCACTCGCATATGTTTAAATTTACACGTATTTTATTTATGACAGACAATTTTTATTTTTATCATGTGATGAATTCCATATGACTGATATCATGTGTTCTTTTCAGAAAAGAAAAAAAAACATGCAACTTTTACCGATTTGAAATTTTTCAAAATTTGGGAATCTTTTGCCTGATTATCAATATTTTAGTCAAATTGGGTAAGATGCGGCCTGTGATTTATTTTGGTATCTATCTATATATAAATATACATATCTAGATTACCACTTTTTTTGATTTAGTATTCCTTTCTATTCAATTGAATTTTTTTTTTTTATTCCTCTTCTCTTTATCTATATACATTTATATAATATCAATTAATTCGACAAAAAATGGCACCAAAAATTTTAACTTGGGAAGAAGTTGGATTACCATCCCCAACTCCAATTTTAAAAGCATGTTCAATTACAAAGACTGGATTAGTTTATACTTCTGGTTCAGTTGGTGCTGCTAAAGATGGATCAATTCCAGAATCTATTGAAGAACAAACTGTTATTGCAATTGAAAATATAGAAATTGTTTTAAAAGCTGCTGGTGCTTCATTAGATTCTGTTATTAAAGTTTTATTATTTGTTACAGATGCTTCTTTATTACCTCAAGTTAATGCTATCTATGCTAAATATTTTACCAATGCTCCACCAAGATCAGCTGTTGTTGTTAAGTTGGGTAACCCAAAGCTTCTTGTTGAATTAGAAGTAGTTGCTGAACTTGATTAGATTATATAGAAAGCTGGTTCTATCTATATTTTATATATGTAAACCTTACTAATAACAAAAAAAAATATATGTTAAAGATACTATTATTTTACAGAGAGAGAAAAAAGAAGCTTTTGTAGTGAGTATAAACGGTAGGAATATTTTCCTAATTAAAAATACAATATAGAATTAACTGAAACCTAGTGCTTGATAAATGTAGATACAACTTTAATGTGTATAACAGCAGAATATGACAAGAATAAAATAATAATAAAAAAAAGCAGGCATTAAAGAGGCGTAATATTCAAGAGAACAAAAAACATTGGGGAAAAGAGAAAAGGGACAATTAGGACTCTAGCATCGAGAATAAGAGAAATAAAATAGGGAGTTCTGTATCGTATAGAGAATGGTCATATATTAATTTTTTTTCTGATTATTGACTGGGTCCATTCTGATATTCATGTTGCAAGTACGGCTGTTGAAGTAATTGTTCGTGAGTTTCATTTTGAGCTTGTGTATGTTGCGTTGGTTGTGATTGTTGCGATGATTGTTGTTGTTGAGCTGACTGTTGCTGAGGTGTCTGCTGTGGTTGTTGAGATTGTGGTCGTTGCTGCTGCTGCTGCTGCTGCTGTTGTTGTTGTTGTTGTTGTTGTTGTTGTTGTTGTTGTTGTTGTTGTTGTTGTTGCTGCTGTTGTTGTTGACGATATTGTATGTATTGTTGTTGGTATTCAGAATCTTCTTCTGAAAGGGTAGCCACTTGTGGTAAAGTTGATTGAGGTGATGACACCATAGGATTATCATCAGGAGTAGCTGGTAAATCATGACTGGCATTTGGCAAATGTTTTCTCTTTGGTTTTTCTTCTTCCCTTGGAACTATATCGATTAAGAAATCAAACATATCAGATTTTTGTAATGCTGCTGCAATATCAGATTTTTGTAAAGTTCTTCTCTTGTTTTCCTCTGCATGAATCCATGCCCTCATTGTTAATTCAGTGATAAATATATCACAACCTTTAGCAAATAAAATTGGAGCTTCAGCTGAGATCATTTTAACTTCCTCATCAGTTTTCATAACTTTTTTAATTCTAGCCAGAGGTAATTGATGATTTTTAAAATCATGATCATCATGTTCAATAGAATTGATTGTTTCTTGCCAGTATTGCATCATTAAATTTTTATATTTACCTATTAAACCCTGTCCAACATTTGCAAATGCTCCAGCAGGTCCACCAAATTCATCCTCTTCTTCTTCAATCGCATCTGCTTCATCATCATCTTCGTCTTGTTCTTCTTCTTCATCATCATCATCATCTACATCTTCGTCGTTTTCATCATCTTCATCTGCAACTTCTATATTATTACTATTTCTAACATCTTCCATGACTTGGTCTTGATCATCTGGTTGATTTGATATCTGATGATCTGCTGAAAACTCTGGTTGAGTATATTGATTTATATCGTCCTGATATGAATCGTCATTATCATTATACGAATCGTAACGTATCCCATTTGATGTACCTTCAGTAGAAAGAGTATTGTGATTCATTGTGATCCGAGAAATTAAGTAAAGGTAGTTATATCTGGGAATTGAAAAACAAAAAAAAAAGACAGTTTTGGACTTTTATCGGAGCTATCAACAAAAGGTTTAGTAAAAATTTGAAACAAAAGAGTGTATAAATGTGTATTTAAAAAGATCCTATTAATCCTTTAGTGGTATATTGAAAAGTCTATTCAAACTTCAATTTTAATTAACTATGTATAACGTATACTTGAAAATCGATCATATACTATTATTACAGGTACTGGAAAGTTTATGTACATATAATATACTGCTGCTATATATACAGAGCAAAAAAGAAAAAAAAAAAAAAAAAA
>JAJLSX010000011.1:138394-195272 GCA_030567815.1 Ogataea piceae | reverse complement strand
TTGTATTATTTGAAAATTGTTGTATAATTTATATAGAGTATACCATTAAAACTATTGAATATTTTATATTATTTTTATACAGATATTCACATATATCAATATGCCTACAGCAAATCCATTTCAGTCGTTTAATACGTCAATTACAAATAAACCTATAAGGGAACATAAACAAACATTTGATGAATTATACGGAGAGCCAGAGAATTTTCTTGAAGTTGAAGTTGTTAATCCAATAACTCATGGTAATAAGACATCTTCGATGTATACAGATTATGAAATTATTTGTAGAACAAATATACCAGCATTTAAGAAGAAAGTTTCAAGAGTTAGAAGAAGATACAGCGATTTTGATTCATTTAGGAAAATACTTGAATCTGAAACAACAAGGGTTATAATTCCAAAATTACCTGAAAAATCTTTACTAAACTATTCCAATCGTTTCAATGATGAATTTATCGAACAGAGAAGAAAAGGTTTAGAAAAATTCTTGAATGTTGTAGTGGGTCATCCTTTATTACAAACAGGAAGTAAATCATTAAGTAGTTTTATCCAGGATGAAGTTTGGGATAAGAATAAATTTGCTTAATTAAGTTATTCATCACTCCCCGACCCCACTCTCTTTATCCACTGTCTTCAATTCTATATATACTACTAGCTCACAAGCTGAGCTATTTACATTTCAACTATCATGTTTATTTATTTGTTTCATAATATGTCTATTTAAATTTATTTCCCTCTTTTATCCAATTCTCTTACGAACTATAGCTTATATAGATATCTGTTATCCCCCTTACTAATAATATATCTCTGCAATATTTACCCTTTAAAGTAAAGTAAAAATAACAATAAACCCCTTTTCTATAGTAAATACTAAATACTAAATATATTAAACATTATATAACACATATATAGATATTAGTGCCTACGTATACTACAGGCCGTACCTTTGTATATCCATTATTATAAATATAAATATGAAGCCCCATAGTAATTGCTCCGGCCGCGTACAATTACACTTCTGTTACCCTGTGGTATAGATCATTCCTCATATATAATATATATATATCACGTAAGGCCGGATTGTAACGGTGATAAATTTGAATTTAGTTCCCGCCTGCTAGCCGCCCACACAATTGCAAACAAAATATTTCCCCTACAAATTTTATAGGGAAAATGCAATAAAAATTACTCAATCGAAGCGGTCTTTTACGATTTAATTTAACATTTTATACATACAAATGTATTTGGCTGTGCAATATTTAATACTTTTTTAAAGAAAAAAATTATTTTTTTTGATTCATATATACAATTTGGCTATGGCTATTCAATTCCGCGTGTGGTATAAATATAATTTTTCTCACTGGGGATTATAATAATCAATCAGGGATCAAACACAAAAAAAAAAAAGCGGAGTGCACCCCTGTACATATTAAAAATTACTTACCTGCTGCCATTTAAATTACCGGTAGGCCCAAAAGGTTTATTGATCGTGCAGTGCGTGCGGGATGGACGTACAAATAATTGAAAGCAAAAAATTTAGAAGGACCAAGAAAAAAAAAATTTTTTTGTAAGGAGAGAGCTAGGGAGGAAAACGTAGGAAAAAAATTTATAGTACAAAAATTTTATATATGTGGGATAAAGTAAAATCATAAGATTAGTGTCTTTTTTTTTTTTAAAGAAAGCAATCACAAGTTATAAGAAAGGTACATTTGCTAATCTTTTTTTGTGAAAACGTTAAGGGAAGAATCAACATTTCTATTATATAAATACCATTCAGTGTGTTTTTTGATTGGTTTTTATTGACAGTATTAATAGTGGTTTTCTTCTTATTATAAAAAAAAAAAATTTGTTTTTTAGATCCGTACGATTGGCATAAGAGGAGAAAAGAATCCACATTCAAAATAGAAAAATATATGTCTTTTAAACTTATCAGATCTTTTAACAGTCGATTTGGAGGAGATTATTTATTAAGTTCTAGTAGTGTAACTAAACAGTCAATCATTACAAATTTTACAAAATTATCCCCGCTTGATAGTATAAATTTTACTTCTTCCGCTTCTCCATATAGTAAAAGATTTATTTCATTTTACAATAAAAGACCAATTTTAAACAGTAATCAAATTGGACTTAATAATAAGATACCAAAGATGAATTTAGTTACAATTTCAAATTCTTTAAAAGATTCATTAGTTTCAAATGAAATCATTCCAACAGTTATTCATGAAAAAAACTTCAATTCAGAAGGTTTTTTAATCATTTCATATGGTAATGATAATGAAGTTGCCATGGGTAATACTTTAAAAGTTGATGAAACTCAAATTCAACCAAAGATATCATTTACTTTAAATTTATCATTAGATAATGCATCTTCAGATTCAAGTTTTAAAATTTCAAAGGATGATAATTTTACCTTAGTTATGACTGATCCTGATGCACCATCTAGAGGTGATGAGAAATGGTCAGAATACTGTCACTATATAGCTAAGAATATTAAATTAAATCCATATGATCCAGAAGATTTAGTTGATGTTTCAAATATTCAAGAAAAATTAACAACTAATGAATTAATTGGTACGGATTTACTCCCATATATGGGTCCAGGTCCTCCTCCAAAGACAGGTAAACATAGATATGTGTTTTTATTATACAGACAAAAACCAGGTGTTGAACCAGAAGCTCCTGTTGACAGACCTTCTTATGGTACAGGTATTCCAGGTTATGGTGCTGCCGAGTGGAGTAAGAAGTACGAACTTGAATTATTAGCTGTTAATTTCTTTTATGCGCAAAATAAAGAACAGTGATTTAATTAATCTCACCATTATTATTACAATACTAGTCTTTTGAGTTTTGGTTTTTATATTTTTGTTGTTCGTTACATGATTCCCTCCCTCCCCCCTTTCCACCCAAAGTTTTCTTAATTACCTGTCATATATACCTATACAAATTTCTCCATTTTTTGTTTATTTGTTTGTTGGAGTCATAATTCATTTTCTTTTTTTCGTTCATCATACTGCTTATTATCTGTCAGCTGTTTTTCACCACTTTCCCCTTTCCCCACTTTTTTTCTTTTTTTGCAACATGATCATATCTCAGTAATCGTTATATTTTTATATATAACTCGCTTTTGAGATTGATTGCCAGTATGACTAATGACATTCACCTCTCGAGGGGTGAACTTTCTATCTTAAGATATTTTTATCTTATATTTCTCTTTATTTATATGCCACTACTTTCATTAATGATTTCTAAATCCATTTATAATTTCTTTCATCGCATATCAATTAATCTGTAGATATATATTTGTGCATTATATATGCGTTCAATAAAATTTTCCCGCTTGTTTTGAGTACGTCTGACGAAAAATGGGGTCTGTTTAGATAATCCATGTTTATAGTAAAATTATATCCGAGTGAAATGTTTAATGTGAAAATGTATTCTTTTTTTTTTTTACTTATACGAGGAGTGGTATCTGTTGATTTTGAGAGAGAAAACACATTAAATATTTGTGTTGTTGTGTTTTTTTTTTTTGATTTCTAAGCTAAATAATTGTTATAAAACAATATAAAAAATTAAAGAAGAGAAAAGTAAAGTAAAATAAATAAAAATTGAGAAAAAGCATTAAATCTGAGCATCATTTGAAGTGTTTATAAATCTTTATCGAAAAAATTCATCATCAAGAGAAATTAAATCATTTACTTGTATCTAAGACGTATCTACCTAAAATCTTACCTTGTTCCATTAAAGAGAAAACTTGAGGTAGCTCAGATAAACCAGCAACCTTGAAAGGTGAATGAACTAAACCTCTGTTAAAGAAGTCTAAAGCTTCAGCGGTATCCTTTCTGTTGCCAACGTATGAACCCTTAATTTCAACGGATTTAACAACTTGTTGGAAAACTGAAGACTTGGCAACTGCACCAGCTGGTAAACCAACTAAGACAACCTTACCTAAAGCTCTAACATAGTCGACAGATTGTGAGATAGCAGCTTCAGAAACTGAAACATTTATAACACCATGTGGACCACCTAAGGTAGCATCTTGAATAGCCTTAACGATATTCTTTTCTTTGGTAAAATCAATAAAGACTTCAGCACCTAATTCTTTTGTTAAAACGGCTTTTTCTTCACCACCATCGATAGCCAAGACTCTTAAACCCATAGCCTTTGCGTATTGGATAGCTAAAGTACCAAGTCCTCCACCAGCGCCGGAAATGGCAACCCATTGACCTGGACTTAAATCGGCAGTCTTTAAAGCCTTGTAAACAGTGACACCAGCACATAAGATTGGAGCAACAGCAGCTAAATCAGTACCTTGTGGGATCTTAGCAGCTTGGACAGCATCAGCTGTAGCATATTGTTGGAATGAACCATCATGGGTGTAACCAGATAAGTCAGCACTTGGACAATTTGGTTCAGCACCTTGTTGACAGAATTCACATGATAGACATGAACCATTTAACCATTTAATACCGGCTAAATCACCAATTTCAAAGTTGGTAACTTGAGAACCTTTGGCAACAACAACACCGGCACCTTCGTGACCACCAACTAATGGTAATTTGACAGCTAATGGCCAATCACCCTTCCATGCGTGTAAATCAGTGTGACAGACACCAGTGTACTTGACATTGACTAAAATTTCATTTGGTTTTGGAGTTGGGACTGGGTAGTCTTGGTATTTTAATTCACCACCAGCTTCAAAAAAGACAACAGCTTTTTGAGTTGTTGGAATAGACATTGTAATTTAAAAGTTTTTGTTTTTTTTTCTTAAAAGTTAAAAGATTGATGTTATATTTAAAAATAAAATATAATATACAATCAAATTTAATATATTAATTGAATGATTAATAATATAATACAAAAGAAAAAAAAAATTGTAGACTATGAATCAGGATTATAGATATGGAAATAACGATGTCTATTTATAGAGAATTAAAAATTAGAAAATTGAACAATAAACTAACAAGGAGAATATGGAAATAATTGATCAGGAAAATAAAAATAATACTCAATTGACAGCTGATAGCAAAATAGCCATATCCCACACTAAGTAATAAATTAGAAATCTGAGTATACATAGAACTTTTCACGTAATAAAGCCCTATAGCCAATCTTAGCAATAAGCATATCTGACCGAATCACCAGATTTGACAAAAAAATCTTATTGTTTTCATATAATTAAAAGTGGCCTATAATTAACTCACCGTTAACACCCCCGGAAATGAATCACATAAAACATTAAAACCCCCCCTGCAATGGCAATGTGCCACCGGGGTATAAAATTTTTGGTATGTGTAAGTAAGTGTATGTGAGGTTAAAGTTAATACTCATCAATTTATGGGGTGCTAAAATTATAAATGCGGTTCAATCTGGTGCGAAGATCAAACATTTAATCATTTAAAATTAATTAATTATGTTGCGTGAGTCCGAAAATTACATAAATTCTTTACTTATGAGTGATTACTAGAGGTACTTTGTTGCTTTACATTACTATAATTTATTTGATTTTATAGGAATGTATATACACTTTTCCAATACGAGTTCCCTCCTTCATGTTTCTGTTATTCCGGTCTCCGTGCCTCTCCGAAACGCAGACACACATGGGACAGTAATTATTTTTCAGTTGAATTTGTACGTAGGATAGTAAATCTTTTCAGAATCTAATTATATCAGTAATTGGGTATCAATTTAGTTGCTGTTTAAGAAATATTACACGTGTATACAGTTTTAACCCAATTGTCACTTTTTTGATGGTGGCAAAGAAAGTAGAGGTTTCAAATTATAGTTGAAATTATACAACTAACTATTATATGTATATACATTCGGAGAGTATTCTTACGGGACTGCTATATATTCTATAAGAATGATGAATGACGTTATTCTATACTCTCAATTGACTAGCGTATATTATTGGTTGGTTACCTACTCAATTATTTTTTTATAAATATTTAAACTAAAAGGGATTCGGGTATATGAGATCACACATTTTTGACACTCTGTCTGCTGATTTATTATACATGGTGTATAATTGCAGATATATTTTCAACTGAGACCTCACTCGCCATCGGATTAATAATTTATATGGAAAAAATATAATATTATTGGAAAAGATGGGCCCAGTATATGTCTCCTGATGGGGGTGTAACCCGGGTGTGCGTCTAATTCTGTTTCGGGGATCTCTCGGGTGTTTGGTGTACGTACTTACTTACATATATAGGCATTAATGTAGGCCAGTAGTACTATACAACACTGCACGCACATTTAATAATATGTATACATTCAATTTATTTTCACGGAACACTGGTGTATAGACACTTGGTCTTGTATGAAATTTGAATAATATTTCTAGAATATTTGTTCTCTATCTAGAGTTTTCGATTGATAACTAGAGTATACATCAGTTTTCAATGATTAAGTGTTAACCTTTATGAGAACGTACGCACGTACACATTATATGAGTTAATTCTCCGGGTCAGTCTTATTGCGGCTTTTGAAAACTCATATAGATATATATATGTAATACAGCTATATATTCTATTATGCTGAGTTTTACAGTCACTTCTTATATCTCATCTTTTAATATTCTAATATAAGGCTGAATCTCCGAGATT
The DNA here is from genome assembly GCA_030567815.1 of Ogataea piceae. NCBI lineage: Eukaryota > Fungi > Ascomycota > Pichiomycetes > Pichiales > Pichiaceae > Ogataea > Ogataea piceae. The sequence continues at coordinate 188,664 of JAJLSX010000011.1, read as the reverse complement.
TGAGGTTCTTACTAGAGGGAAGGAGAGTGAGTTTTTTCAATTTTTTAATCTTTATTTATACTCTTCTTCCATTTGCTATAACGAAGTTTCGCAACAACGGAACAAACAAAAAGTACATCATTCAATTACACACATTTATTTACTCATACATTTTTATTGCACAATAAAAAAACATTTGTCACGCTTCAAATATAAAATACAATATACATTGAAAGAATAATATTAAACGGAAAACTTTATAAAATACGGAACAGTGAGTTTAAACGTATAAACTCAGCAAAAAAAATAGTCGAAAGTAGTGAAATTAAGTGAAAAAAGCTAGATTAGAAAATAGTTCAAGCTAGAGGAAATTTAGTAACGTCTGTTGAAACCTCTGTTACCACCTCTTCCACCGTAGCCACCTCTACCTCTACCACCTCTACCACCTCTACCACCAAAGCCACCTCTACCTCTACCACCTCTTCTGTCTAAAGCTTGTAATTCATCTGGAACGTTTTGCTTAGCTTCTCTTAAAATGGTGATTAAATCGTGAGCTTGGGAACCGTTATCAGCAGTGAAGAAAGTAACGGCAGTACCCTTTTCACCAGCTCTACCAGTTCTACCAATTCTGTGGACGTAATCTTCAACATTACCTGGCATATCGTGGTTAATAACAGTAGTGACACCCTTGACATCTATAAGATAAATATTTATGATCAAAAAATTTGATCATGAATGAATGTTAGTATAATGTGTTTGGAAATTTTACCATGAAATGCAACTTCCTACTTGGGTTTTCACATTTTTGAAAAAGATTACAGGTTCTTTGAAACTTTAGCAGAGACAACTTTTTTTGTGAGTTGACTCCATTCTTTCCCTCACCTAATAGGTGAAATGGAAAGAAAATGCTTAGTAAATAGAGGTTAAAATAAAACTACACCGATAACTTTCATTTGATCTGGAGTTCTTTGAATACATGCGTAAACATTGATAGCCAGTTATTAATCAAAGAAGAGAAACAAATTCTAACTGCATATAGTAAATAATTGCGATAATTATATTGAGTGTGTGATGGATTCGAAAATTCAATCATGCTCTAAAACAGAGATGAAGAAAATTCGCCAAAGAAAAAGAAAAAAAACTAGAAATTTACAAAAATTACAAAAGATATCTATTGTATTTGAAGTCCATTCATTATAGTTCTACCCACTCAGAAAACTTCAAATCCAAAAAAACAAAACAAAATGAAATCTCAAACTCATATTATTTCCAAAAAAATTTGTTGAGACTAATTTGTTTATTTTAACTTTTGCCACTTTTTGTGATTTTTGTGTTTTTGTTCTTCAGCCTTAAGCTTGTTATAAGTTCATATCAATTTTCAAAAAAGCCACGATGGTTTAAATGAAAAGAGAACCGTATAAAATCCTCCCACCCGTTAAGATCCTCCTTTAATCAATGGAATGACTTTTTTTCCTGCATCTTTTGTAAGTATTATATCCATGATGCCACATCAAAAGTCATTCGCTTAAATAAAAAGAAGGAAGTGAATGCAGTTTTGTGAAAAATAATTATAACTTTGTGAGATCCAGCTCCAAAAGAATAACTATATTCCACTATTATGTTTTAATCCCGTATCAGTGTCCGTTTCTGTAAAGTCATCTACTCAAAAGATTAGAAGACTAAAACAGATTTATAATAAATGTCCGCCTCTATTTGTTGCAATCACAGTGACTGCAACAAAAAGTTTGAAATATCCCTATCGATTTTCACTTACCCCTCCTATTCCCGGGTAAGATTATCGTCGCCCTTGATAAAAAATCATGAAATTAGTAGAAAATGCAAAAAAAAAAAAATTAAAACTTACCAATACCTCTAGCAGCAACATCAGTAGCAACCATAATTGGGGAGTTACCACTTCTGAATTCTTGTAAAACCCAATCTCTTTCTCTTTGTTCTTTATCACCATGGATGGCAAGTGCAGGCCAACCTTCAGCTCTTAAGTATGAAGTGACATCATCACAAGTTCTCTTGGTAGAAGAAAAGATAATAACTTTAGCACCTTGTTCTTCCATACCAGCTTCTAAATGTTTAGCTAATTTGTCTCTCTTCTCGTATTCAGAAACAACTTCAATGATTTGAGTAATGTTATGTGAAGCGGCTAACTCTAAAGAACCAACGTTAACTTGAATGTAATCGTGTAAGTAGTCTCTAGCTAAAGCTTGGACAGATTTTGGCCATGTAGCGGACCACATTAAAGTTTGTCTATCTGGTCTAATTTGGTCAACAATCTTTCTGATTTGAGGTTCGAAACCCATATCTAACATTCTATCAGCTTCATCTAAAACTAAGTAAGTAACTCTCTTTAAGTTAGTCTTACCTGATTCTAACATATCTAATAATCTACCTGGAGTAGCAATACAAATTTCAGCACCTCTAGCTAAATCTCTAACTTGTTGACCCTTTGGAACACCACCGTAAACACAGGTGTTTCTAATTCTTGAAGTCTTACCGAATTTAGAACATTCTTTTTGAATTTGAACAGCTAATTCTCTGGTTGGAGCTAAGACTAAAACAATTGGACCATCACCGTTTTGTAATAAAGGTTGAGCATTAATATGAACAATACCTGGTAAACAGTATGATAAAGTTTTACCGGAACCGGTAGAAGCAATACCAACCATATCTCTACCAGATAAAGCCATAGGCCAACCTTGACATTGAATACCAGTTGGTTTATCGAAACCTTCAGCTTTAACTTCTTTTAAAACATAATCTGGGAAACCAGCTTCATCGAAACTAGTAATTGGTCTTGGAATATCAGTACCGTGGATGGTCATTTCATTTTCCTTTCTGAAAGAGGCAATTTCTTCTTCAGATCTTTGAGAAACAATTGGATCTTCTTTGTAGAAATTTTTTTCAAAGTTTGGTAAAGTTTCTAAATCCCAGTTTTGCTTCTTTAAAGAGGCACCTAATTCTGGTCCATTATCTCTATCGAAATCTCTACCACCTCTACCACCAAATCCACCACCTCTACCACCGTAGTTACCGTTTCTATCATCTCTACCGAATCTTTGTCTATCTCCACCACCGTATGCTCTAGCACCGTCTCTGTTGTTGTTCATATAAGACATTCTGTTATGTATAAATATATGTATGTATGATTCCTTTAAAACTTAAAATAAGGATTGATTATTATCAAACTAATTAATATTATAAAGATTTAATTTATATAAGAAGGAAATAAAAGAAAGAAAGAAAAGGGGGAAAAAAAAAGGAAGAAAAGAATGACACTACACACTATTAATATATGTGGATGCCCTCTAGTCTTTATACTTAGAAAAAAAAAGACAAAAAAAAAATTTTCTTTAATGAAAAAATAAAATAAAAAAAAAAAAAAAAAAAAAAAAATTTTTAATCATGAGCCGCTTATATAAATAAAATAAAAAGAAATTTGTATCGTATTTTATTATATAATTTATTATATAATCGTCTATATATAGTAAAAATGTTTATATATATATATGTATAATATATATGTATAAAGCTAAACTGAATTGAATATATCTCAAGTTAGTACAGATTTCAAATGATATCTACTAGATTCATTGAGACAATAATAGAAACTATTCAGAAAGAAAAATAAGTAAGAGAGAGAGAGAATTGATTAGAGTCTATACTAAGTAAGTCAATTAGATTTTTTACAACTTCCACTACAACAAAGTTAAAATTCTAATAGTATACTTTTTGTGTCTGTGTTTTTTCTTTATAAATTATTATAGTATTATACAATCATTATTTAAGGTTCTTCTGTAGCAAAATCTCTAGAACTTATCTTTGAACTGAAAGTATCTTCAATATAATTACACATATTTGCAAGATCATCTAAACCTTTATGTAAAGCATCAACTGCTGTAATATTACCGTATGTTTGAATTCTAATATTCAATTTTGTTTCAGAAGGATGTGGAATAGAATAACCACAGAATTCAACATCTTCATTCTTCATTATTATATATCTTAAAGCATTTCCAAGTGTATGATCTTCATCTAAAATTTGGAAAGATGCAGCACAACCATCATCTGAAGAACCTGGTAATAACTTGATCTTTTCAACATCTAAATCTTGTTCTTGTTCCATATCTTCATCTTCAACAACAACTTCTTCAGTTGGTCTTTCCACTGGTTCCTGTATTTCGGTACTCATCTTTTAATATATGTATTTGTTTGTAGTGAAAATGTGAGTAATATTTTGATAAGTTTGACTTGAAGCGCACGAATAATGTATTCAGAAAAAAAAAAGCTACTCTACTGTTTGATCAAAACACATATATAAACCCTAATGTCTATATATCTACAAATATAGTTAATTTGCTTGTACAGTGTAAATTTTGAAATGAAAAAATTTTTGTCACTAACAAAAAGAAAAATTTAAAAAAATTTAAAAAAAAAAAAATTTAAAGCAAAAAAAAAAAAGAAGAAATTTTTGATTATGTAATATTGGATGGTATATAAAGATTTTTATGATTATGTAATAATCGTGTATTTACACGTAATTTTACATTGACAGTATTTAGCCACAATTATTATATAATCATAAATTTGATTTTTGTTTTTTAAGCCCCCGGCCTCAGCCTCGCTTCGCCCTCGTCGAGCAAAAAAACAAAAAAATTTTAAAGCAAAAAAAAAAAAGGAAAAAAAATGCAAAAAGAAACAAAAAAAAAAAGAAAAAGAAAAATCCCATAAAAATAATTATATAATAAGATTTTAAATATTTATTGTATTATTGCCCCTTTGTTTAACGTCATTGCTATATACACTAAAAACCCATCATATATTTTACCATCTTGTTTAAATAAATTTTTTTGGTATCAATCAGTATTTGGTTTTTTAAAATCTTTTTTGGTATAGTATATAAGTTATCTTTATTGATTTAATTTAGTTTGTTTGTTTGTTTAATTGGTATTGTATTACTATATTGCACCCTTTCAAAAGATTTTTGTTTTTTTTTCTTTCTTTTTTTTTTCTGATTGAAGGAACATCTATTACAATATACTAGCAATTACTATATAATAATATATTATATATTATATATTATATTATATATATATATTGTATATACTATATATTATACATTGCATAGTCTAGTCGATCAATTGCTGGTGCAAAAAAAAGTTTTTTAATTTTGCTCTTTATCTACCTCACCTTTATTATTGCTTTTTTTTTTTAAAAAAGTTTCTTTTTGAATATTTGGGATACGATTAAACTTTAGTTATTATTTATCCAGTGGCTTGTTATAACGACAACGTTGTATATATTCATTTTGATTAAAGTCCATATTCATATTAGAGAAAGCTTCAAGTAAGTTAATTGCTTTTTTTTTTTTTGATTTCATTTTATTTTTCTTTCTATTTTTATTTTCAAATTATTTCTTGTTGATTAACCACTTACAATAACTAGGAAGAAATAAATAGTGACAGTACAAATTCAATATCTTTTATAATTCATGCCTATGATTGATTCTTCACAGTCCCACGATCCAAATCATAATGGTGGATCTTCTTCAGATTCGGTAAATAACAAAAATTATCCAAGGTTAAATTCAATAGCAGAAGATTCATCTTTTAATTTTACAAGTAGAAGAAATTCATTTTTACTTCCAACATCTTCAACAACAAATGATTATACAAATCATCAACAAGCTGTTCCACCTACAAATCAAAATGATCCTCAACATAATAATTCAATAAGTGGGATGTTCCCAAGACAAGATAGTATATTTTTCCCAAGATTTTCATTCGATGCTTCAGGTCAAGGTAGTTTTAGTTCAGTTCCGCCAAATTTACATCCACAAGGTTCAAATTTTGGTCAAAATACTCAAGAAGGTTTCCCCTATAGTGATATGCAAAGAGAATATTCTTTTGTTTATCCTCCTGCCAATCATAATAATTCAATTCCAAATTTTGCTCAATCATATTCTTCTTCAGAAAGAATGATTCATTCAAATTCAAATGATCATATGTTTAATAGAAGACCAAGTGAACAATTGGAACCATTTTTAGCTGCTCAACAAGGTCAAGCTGCAGGTCAACATCATCCTCATTTAACTCCACAGCAACAAGCTCAACAACAACAACAGCAACAACAGGCTCAACAACAACAACAGGCTCAACAACAACAACAGGTTCAACAGCAACAACAACAACAACAACAACAACAACAACAACAACAACAGGCGCAATCATCTGCTTCTCAATCTGGTCAATCCGGTCAATCTTCCTCTCAATCTTCTACTCAATCTCAATCTACTGCTAATCAATCCCAACCACAAGGACAAGGACAACAATATCAACAACCACAAATTCAATCAGGTATAAGATCTAGATCAAATAGTCATTTCTTTAAAAGATTCCCTTCTATTGTTCAAGCAGATATTCCTGGAAATGATATTGATAATTTCTTGAAAAGAGATAGTGTTAACAGAATATTTGAGCATAATTCTGATTTATTAGATAATTTACCAAATTACTCTGATCAACAACAACAATCTCAACCTCAACCTCAACAACCTTCTCAGTCTCAAGCTCAGTCTCAAACCCAACAACCATTCCGACAATCTGTTTCAACTGGTCCGAAATCAAAAGCTCTGTATACATCTAATGCTCCTGTATTACCTATCCCTACTAGAATGGCTCAAACTTCAACATCTTCTTCACCAGGTGCTTCTATCGACCATCAAAATGTATCAATTTCGCAACAATCACAACCTCAATCACAAAATTCTCGGTCGTTCGCTCCTCCTCTTCTTCAACAACCTCAATTACAACAACAGCAACAGCAACATCCAGATTATATGACCCATCAACAAATGTTCATGCAACAGCAACAGCAACAACAGCAACAGCAACAACAGCAACAGATACAACAGCAACAACAGCAGCAACAACAACCAACTCAACTAAAGCAACAGCAACAACAACAACAGCCAGCTCAGAAACAGAACCAGACCAAGAAAGGTTCCCAAGCATCATCTGATATAAAGTCAGAACCAGCTGAAAAGAAGAAACCTCAATCTAGAAAAAAACGTGCTGCCGCTGCTGCTTTTGAAAAAGGTGAATCTACTACTGGAAACAGTTCTCAAACTTCAACACAGACTAAAAAGCCATTAAGTACTCACCTAATTCCAGAATTAACAACAGATAAAAATACTAAAGGTACTTTAGTTCCAGCTAACGAAGCAATACATACAGAGGATGGACGCCCATTGATTGGTGCCACTAAAGTTGATCAGTTAATGCTTGTTATTCAAGCTAGAAAAAACGGATTAACTGGAGATATCAAACAAGCAGAAGATGGTACGATATTGGAAGAGGTTGGTGCAAATACTGGTCAACCTTCCGGATTGAATCAACCTTCACATTCAGTCATTCCAAATCCTGTTGATTTAGTTGGAGGTATTGCCAAAAAGCCAAATAAAGGATGTCAAAAGCAACATCAATGTGAATATTGTTTCAAGAAATTCACTCAGTCAACTCATTTGGAAGTCCATATTCGTTCCCATATTGGTTTAAAACCATATGAATGTTCTTATTGTAACAAAAGATTTACTCAAGGTGGTAATTTACGTACTCATTTGAGATTACATACAGGTGAAAGACCATTTGATTGTCTAATTTGTAAGAAATCATTTTCACGTAAGGGTAATTTACAAGCCCATATGTTAACACATGAAAATTTCCGTCCATTTGAGTGTAAATTTGATAACTGTAATAAATCATTCACTCAATTAGGTAATTTGAAAGCACATCAAAATAGATTCCATTTACAAACATTGAATGAATTAACAAATAAGCTAGCACATGTTACAAGTGCTAGTAATTTTGATGCTTTACCTGATAATGAAAGAGAGCTGTTGCTATACTTTTCCGATTTATATAAAAATTTGAATAGAGGTATTCGTGGAAGAGGTAAAGGGGCTAAAGGTTTAGATGATGGAGAATCTCCAGAAATATCTAATGGCCAACACCAAACAGTAGATGATCACACTGCTTCTATGGAATACAACTAGTCCTATTAAATGGCATAGAGTGTGTGCTTTATGTTACATATCGGTAGTGTTTTTCTTTCACTATATTTTTTTTTTTTTTTTGTATTTGTTCATTTTTCTTTTGTTTGTCTTCTTTTCTTTGTCTTTTTTTCGATTCGTTTCAAATTGTGGATTTCGAATTTAAATTATTGTTTGGCGTTTCGGTAAGTGCTGCTACATTTTCAACTGGTTTGTTTTTCTTTTTATTTATATATTTTTTTATAAATTTGTCCGGTTACTTTACTCTCTTTTCTCCTTGTGTTTTTTTTATTGTTATTGTATAATCACATTACTTGTATACTGTTTAAAACTGAACCCAAATATTTTAATTATTCACCTGATGTAGGTAGTAACCTGGTACGTACCGTACAAAAAGCAATTATGTGATATGATGCCCTCGAGGTAGCGGGTGGCGGTGTAGCTCAAAACGGTTTCCCCAGACGGTTCAAAGAAAAAGAAAGCAATTACGAAAAGCAATTTAAATTTTGATTAGGGGCAAGAAAAAAGAAAAGAGAATATTTCTTTTTCATATATATAACATGTATATACAAATATATGCAGTTCCATATATAGAAGTGTTACAAGTATGTAGTATTTGTAAAAAAAATTAAAATGACTGAAATCTGGTAAAGCTTACAGAAAGCAGCTATATATCTATTTTATCGCGATCCTTGTATACGGATTATTTAGGTGAAAATCGGTGTGAAACAAGAGAGAAATTTAATATTAAAACTAGAAAAGAATGTGGAAAATAATTGGACATAAAACCCCGAAAAATCAGCAAAAATCAGCAAAAAGCAGGAAAAATCAGCAAAAATCAGAAAAAAGCAGGAAAAAGCAGAAGAAAAAAAAAACAGGACAAAAATAGCCTAATTACAAAACAAATACGGAACAATAGAGAAATACATATAAAAAAAACGTCATTTAATCACATCATAAAGTTTGAGAAGCTTTGAAGTCTTCATTTAGAGCTCTGGTTCATTGTTCCATTAGGGTTGAAATCGGCAGGGAATCCTGTAGACCAGTCATTAAAAAAAAAGTCATCAAATTCATATTTTTTATCGAAAGCACTTGGAGAATCCTGGTATTCTGAAGTAACATTGGAATTAATATCATTGCTACTTGCGCCTCCAGTAACATTATCGTACAGCCTGGATTGTTGCATAGCTTCGGCATGAGCATTGTTTTGATTTTGTTGGTTCTGGGACTGTGATATAGTTGATAGACCTGAAGGGATAGCAGTTGCTAATTCACCAAATATGTCAGGGTTATCTGAAGGGTATAATGCTTGAGAACGGTGTTGCCCTTGGGGTGAAGAAGAAGTTTCTGTTTGGACATACTGTTGTTCAACTTGCTGATGGGATGTTGGTGGTCCCATAGGTTCAGGAGTTGTCTCGACAGACTCTTGATTCGAGTTAAGCATATAAGGAGGTAAGAATCTTCCAAAGATTTTCATATCTAGTTGATCCATTGGACCTGGAACATATTTCGACTTGTTATTACTATCTTGAGGAGTTGGTAGCTGTTCAAAGTTTTGTTGGTCAACTTGAGACTGTTGTTGCGATGAATGTTGCATATGATGTTGTTGTTGTTGCTGTTGTTGGGACTCTTGGTGTTGAGCTTGCGAAGCCATCTGCTGTGGGTTTTGTGAATTCTGTTGTAGTATAGTTGACTGTGAAATTCTGGATCCGATAGGTTGGTTTTGACTAACATTTTGTTGTGGATGATAATTCAAATTGATTCCAGTTGACACACCATCTATAAAGTTTACACCATTGACAATTGTATTTATTTGAGAGTTTTCCAATTTTGGTGTTTCTGTAACATACTGATCGTATTGTTTTTGAGAAACAGGTGTAGAAACTTCTTCAAAATTACCAGAAATGTTCTTGTTGAATTGACTTTGTTCTCTCTCGAACTTAGTCTTACCAACTTGAGGTGTAATGAATTGAGGATCAGGAATTTCATGTGTGATACTCGCTTTAGCTGTTCTTCTGTTTAATTGTTCAAATAAAGCATTTAGAATGTTATAAGTTCTTTTAGCAGCCATACTACTATCTTTCAAAACATCCAAAACTCTTTTACCAGCTTCGGCGTCTCTCTTAATTGAAATATACTCTGTATCCAAGTTACCATCTTTATTGAAAGGAGGAGCAAAATGAACATAATACACTAAACAGGCAACAGAGAAAAAAATAGTATAAATTGAGAACCAGTAAGATCCACTCAACATTTTTTTGTTGATCATATCTTCAGATAATTTGACCACAATTCTAGCAACATTAATACAATTTTTTGCCTTTTCAACACATTTCAAATCATCAGAAGTTGCCTGTTTAGATGAAAAATCAGTTGATATATAATGGATGAAAGGTCTATATAAAATAATTTTAACATGAAGATAAGACATATGCAATAATCTATTAGCTTTCAAATATTGACTCGAAGGTTCAACGCCTGGTTTCAATTCTAATGGCAAGCTATTCATCCAATCTTGTAATTCAAGCTCTAATTGATACACAATGTCATGGGCCAACAATTCAGGTCTTCTTCCATTAACGACTTTTCTTGGTTTGATAGGATATAACTTGGTAACAATTTTTTTCATTATAAAAATTAGTGTTGTATGAGCATTTGCAATTCCAGAACTTGATAGTCTATCACCTTGTCTATCAAAAAGATATCCATCAACAGTAATATTTTCATCGTCTAATTCCAATGGCATATCTTGATCAAAATCATCTTCACTGATTGTTCTTGGTAAACCCAACATAGTGTTAACGTAGATATCCATCTTATAAATTGTCCAAAACAATCTCTTTCTAATTTCTAATTCAATTGGATTGAAAGGATAATCTAGTTTTCTGTGTAAACCTTCTCTTAATGCTGCTCTTAATGCAATACCTATATATGCATAACAAGTTGATAATCTGGCAGAACATTGTAAGAAAATAATCAACATGACAACTGTTTGAATACCATAAGTATCTCTAGTATCAGTTATATCAATTAATCTTCTTGCTGCAATAAAATATTTATAACCTTCATCATCAAATACTTCACTATCTGGATCGCCATCTTTCCTACTTTGAGGACCCATTGTTTGTTCATCACTTTTAAAGAAAAGAGCACCACATGCCATCACCGAATAAACTAAAGGTAAAAATCTTTGTTGTTTGTTTGTATATTGACCAGGATCTGTATCATATAAATCATTTAGATCTTCTATAAATGCAGGTCTGTGATAAAATCTAAATAAAACACAAGCATTTTCCCAAGTCTTTGTTATCAATTGGAATGCAATTTCACGGGATGGAAGTATAATTCTTATCTCTTTACCCATATTAGCCTCATAATTTGAATCACTTCCAGAAGCCACATTGGGACTATTGAATGCATTTTTATCATTGTTTTGTGAAGATGGATTTCGCTGCTGTTGCTGTTGCTGTTGCTGTTGTTGTTGTTGTTGCTTATGTTGTTGCTGCTGCTGTTGCTGCTGTTTTTGCTGTTGTTGTTGTGGCGTAGAGGAATTATTTGGTGAGTCTGTCGATGTATTCTGTTGTAAATTTGGTAAGATTGATGCTATTTTGGGAATTGCAGGGACTGGTAATTCAGGTAATGAGTAATATTCTTCAGCTACAAATTTCGAAGATGATTTTGAATCATCTACTCCTTTTTCCCTTAGTTTATTCAATGCTGTTATCAATTTCATTGGATTTATAGGTTTTGGATTATCATTTAAATCAGTAAGTTTGATATCAGGTAGTAACCTGTGTAGAATATCATCATATAATTTCAACCTGTCTGTAAGTTTAGCTAGTAATTCTGGATTTTTGATAGCAACTGACGATATAACTGAAGATGAAGAGTTATTATTAGTGGCGGTACTGGTAGAGGCAGTATTATTAAGACTTGATGATTGATCTTTAATATTGGACTCAGCATTATTACTGTTATTATTATTATTATTATTATTATTATTATTATTATTTGTAATGGTCTTCTTCTTAGTTCTATTAGGTTGCTCATATGTACATTCATAACTGTAAACTGTACAATGTATACAAGGTAAATCACCAGAACATTTGATTTTCAATTTTCTACATCTATCACAGGCTCTAACCACTCTTCTTCTCTTTTGTAAAATAGTACCATGTGGAGCTTCAATATGAGATGGCATAATTATTTTTGGTGGATTAGAAGATATAGATGACTGTTTCAATTGAACATTTTTCTGTGGAGCTAATTCATTCCTTTGTATACTAATATTTCTTTGAAAGCTTGGTTCACTTTTAACCACATTTGAAGGGGTAGAAGATACCTGAGAATCTCCTACAGGTGGTGCTTGTTTCCGTTTCCCCATTGTACTGTACTATATCTTGTAGGTAGTAAACTTGGGCAGATAACTGGAGACAATTATATGTTTATATATGTATATATATATATATGTATATTGTATAGTGCTCTTCTTGCCTTACTATTATTTTTATAAAAATTTTATTTTATTTTATATTATATTTTTTCCCCAGAAGACAAAAAAAGCAAAAATAAAAAAATATAAAAAAATAAAAAAAATTAGAAAAATTTCGCAAAGAAAAAAGAAAAGAAAGCCAATACAACTAACGATGAATATGTATAACAATTAATATATATAAACGTATATGTATGAATATATATACATGTATCTATAAATTGTATATAATATATTTCGAGACCAAAGACTATTTTAATCGAATATTAAAGATCAAATGGCTAAATCAAACATGAGTACAATACTGCAAAGAAACAATGCCAGTAAAACAGACTACACAGCACTTACGCGCGCGCGCCCATTCACGCTCAAAAGTTAAATTATATAATTTCCTCCCCCGGTAATCTACCTTCCCCCCCCCACGGTCCACCATTCTCCTCGAAGATTTCCCTAATAAAAAATTAATTTTTAATTACAAAAATCTCTCAGTTTTTTCTCTCCATGCGAGTGCGATTAGCGGATACTTTTGAGATGTTTTTCTAAGGTTTTGTGGCTGGGTAAGTTAATGAATATATTAGTGTATTCTAGAGGTAGGAATTAGGGGCAGGTTAAGGGTAGGTTAGGGTATGTGGCGCTCTCTATTCAATACATATATTTAAAAACATAGGTAGTTTAAGATTTATTGTTTATAGTTATATCTATATATTGTATATATGCTGAAGCTTGCTAAAATTACTAGATGTAGCTATATATCACATCATTTAAATATGTAAGTGTGGCGAATGCCCGCGGACGCAAAAAGACTTATATTATATAATATATATAAACAACCAATTTTATTTATATGTAAATTATATAATTGTACTGTAAATTCTGTTCCGCGTACAATAAATAAATTTAACAAACATTACTGGCTGATCAGGTGTGATCAATGTACGTATTTCTGTCAAAAGAGAGAGTATAAAATTAATTGGGTATGTCCGGATAAGCGTTACACGTTATATATATCTAGTTTGAGTTCCCTATTTTCTTATTATTGCCCATCGCGATGGTCCATCTCATATGAATTGCATTCACAGTATTTTAAATTATATCAATTTTTAATTTGACACATATGTATATGTATTATATGTACGTTGTAATCTAGTAATTAAACCTTCTTTTTTGTAGATGCATATTTACCTATATTATTTGTATATATTTTTTATCTAGAGCTAGCTAGCTTCACACGGATGCAGTCTTGTAATTACTATTGATTCGTTTAATTATATGTATGAAGTCACTTTGTATGGTCTTAGTACATCCAGATGTCAGCTTACAGAGGATACATTAACATATCATATATTGGTTACTTGATATATCCTATATTGAGCTACTTTCAATTTGAGAATATAAAAGGAATGATATATATATATATATAAACAGGGAGTAAAGTGTAGAGAATCTTTATATATATCTGATATCAGTTGCTTATAGTGATGCATTTACAATCTACCTGTGATTTATGTAAGCATTTTTGTTAAAATCTTCTAGTGCGCAATATACATTTGCGTGGCAATATATACACTAGTATGGTTTTCTAAAGCTACCCGTCACTTGTTCTACTATAGCATTTTCTACCAAAATATAGAAACAGTGAAAATTACAATTCAATACAATAATCTACCTCTACAATTACCGATATTTTACCCCCTCTATAATGGATTAAATTTATATATTCTTTATCATAAACTCGAATATGTATTAATTTTTGTTAATCTACTATGCACGATGATATTTTTAAGGATACACGGAAACAGTCAAATCTAATCCTATTTGTCAATCTACTGTTTGTAAATGGCTTCTTTCGTGTCTTGTTTACATAGTATGGTAGCTGAGAGAAAGTGGGGTTTTTATAGTATAAGTAAACCGCTTCAAAAAAAAAATTATTAATTTCTCAACCCCTCATTTATTACTCCTCAATTCCCTTATACCTTTAGTGTTATGCCTTTTCTTTTCTTTTTTGTTTCTATGTTTTTGGTGTAGATCTTGATTATATCTATAGTGGACAAAAGGATATGTACGTTGATAGAGAAATTATGGGGTTTGAAAGATGTGTATATACTATATACTATATAGTATATACTATGTACATATAATCTAAAGATACTTGATTATTTATACGCATACCTAGATAATCGAGTATATGTCATGGAAATGTTGTTATAATTGGAAAGAGGGGGTGTAGAAAAGTTTTTTTTGTCCTTCTCATTGCAAGGTGGCCAGTAATTATTTCTGACCAATTACAATTAATCAAGAATCAAATAACAAATATACATCCCGTTAACTTACCAGTTAATCAAAATATACAATAAATCAACCAGACTTTACTGAAGAAATAATTCAAATAAAACTTAGATCATATATACATTGAATTCACATATAAATTATTTTTATATATAATATACGAGTAAGTGATTCCCGCGTTCGAAATTGAATTATATCGCCTCTTAGCGGAAAAACTAATAAATTTGTACAATAAATTTACTGTCTATGGCCGCACACGCAAATTCAAGTGCCTTTAATATGTCATTAATTTATATACATATATATATACCCAAGGCTACAGATCGTTTCTCCTGAATGTTTAAAATATTAACCAGTTAATTATAGTGGGACCCAGTAACCGGTAAGTGAGGGGTGGGCATGGTTGAAATCATTCCAAGGGAGGGACTTTTAGGTGGAGACATGTGGGAATAAATAGTATATAGGGCCTAGATGTGAGATCTATATTACATATCGTATAATACATGACACATGATATACAGTATGGCACTATAAAAAAACTTTTGCACTGTATAAACTTCGTGTACTTCCCCTCCCTTGTTAGCGTAGTTAGCTTTATGAATTAAATAAAAATATTTGGTTATATATAATTGTTAATAACTATCAGATAATGTACTACACTAGACTTTAATCATTTATCTAGCTAGCTAGTTCAAAATATTTAAATTTTAAATATTAGCCAGGCTAACTTCCCTAATTCAGCAGTGTACTTGCATTTGTGTTTTTTTCTTTCTTTTTTGCAAAAAAAAAAAAGAAAAGGCTACATATATAATATATATTATATATGTTATATTGTGTCTTTGCAGGCAAATAAAAGTACTATATGTAAACAAGGGGTGCACAAAAAAAAATTTGTTCTTGAGCCGCATATTCTTGTTCAAACTTGAAAAGTATTTCAACGGACTTCTGAAATTATGTTAAAACTTAATATATTGTATATTCAAATGACTCAAGTCATCTCAAATGTAGAAAGAAAAACTTTTCCTCGAGTCACCGGAACTATACAGACAATGATTATATACACCGGTATAATTTATTTCTTATCAAGTAAAAAAAATTTGAAGTAGTTTCTAATTAGAAAAAAATATAAATAGATCCTTTTTTGTCTTTTATTTTAATTTTTTTGTTCCTTAAAGGATTTTTATTTCAAAAATTTAAATAAATTTTATATTTAATTTCTAAACACATATACATATATCAACAATGTTCTCAAAGCAAAACGAACAAAATAACACTGAATCAGAAGCTTACAAAGCCAGATTGAACTTTGGTGCTGAAAAGGAAAAGCAAATCATGAATGACATCAGAAGTGCTAACTCTGGTAAGAAGTTCGATAAGTTCTTTGAGTCATCAATCGGCGGTGGTTACTTCAACATTTCCTTCAAGAAAAACTAGATGAATAACTATCTAGGTACTTCAAAGCAGTTGTAAAACTGTGAATGGAAAAAAAAAATTTGGCATAGGCATACGAAAAGGTCTATATATTATTATTACTCACGATTTCATTTCTACTTTAAAACAGTAACTAACTGTTTTCTTTTTACTTTATTATATTCATATTTAATCGATTCTACTATATTACTATAATTATATATTCGCTAAAACGTAATCTATAAATCGTATTTCAAATACAAAAAAAGAACAAGGGAGCCTAAACACCAGTAATTAATGAGTTTTTCACTTTCAAGTAGTGTATGCTTATGTAATTGAACATCAAAAGCATCACAGGTAGAAACGTCTGATGTCCGTCAACGGTTTTCAAAATTCAAATATAATTTCGAGAAATCATGCGTTTGGGTAACAAAAAATTATTCTCTGAGAGAAAATAAAATTTAAAAAAGAAAGCGACCAGGGTGAGGATTGAACTCACGATCTCCCGATTAACAGTCGGATGCCTTAACCAGCTTGGCCACCCAGTCATTTGATGTTCAAATTTCTCTTCTACATTTTGTCAAACGTTATAGATTCAAGTGATTAATGCTATATTTCAACAATTTGTACTCTGAAAAATAGGATTTAGCTTTCACAAATTGGTTTAATTTATAGTCTAATAATATTCTAGTATTTCCAAAGTATATTAGGCAACGATGGTAGCCTGTTTTCTATATAAATTCTCCCAAAAAGAACAATTATATATATTTATAAAATTTTATGTTTCTATTTACTTAATTTACTAAGTTTTAAAGTGAACTTTTTAAGAAATAGAGTATTTCAAAAATTGAGGATCATGATTCCTATATGCTTATAATACTCTTCTCTACTGCAAAAGTTTGAATTAAATTCAACATCTCAGCCCAAATAAGCGTTAATATATAATACGTTGACCAACCTCTACCCAGTTCCCCCACAAATGCAAATATATAATTGTATACCTATAGCACACCACGTCTGCCAGGCCGCGCAATTTATATATATATTCCATGGCCGGTCGTGATCAATTTTGCCTAGCTAGCGCGCACGCTCTCTAGCTTATATATATAAGGCCGGTCAAATATTTGTATGTATATATAAGCACAGAAAGTACGTACTACGTAGATAATTTATATAGTGGGCTCCCGCGCACGCGCGAGCGCGCCCTGCCATGTGAGCGACCTTAGCAAAAAATTGTTTCATATATGGCTTCTTGGAGTAAATTTGATCATAGGAGCTCATTAGCGATATCATGAAAAAATACATATAAAAAATAATAAAATATTATTGTTGCCATAGAACTATACATTTCTTAAGTTCGTTATCCTTATATACCCAACCAGCAAAAGTTCAAGTTTAGTCTAGTTCAAGGGTCTCTAAAAATTTCGAGTATGAATCAAAGGACACTTATTAGTATACTATCCCTAGTTACAGCTTTGTTTATCAATCCTGTGTTTGGTATTCTTAAAGATGATATCTTCAAGATTGATTGGCAATTAGTTCAGATTGGTTTACCTACCAAGTCAATTTCTCATGGAGAAAAGTTGATATCATTAACTGAAACCAATATACTTTCTATTCTAGATACAAACACTGGATCTGTTTTGTATAGATATCAAGATGAGCAACCTTCTTGGAAGAGCTCCGAACTTATCAAGATATGGGATGATTTGATTGTCACTGCTTTCAATTATAAAGACAACAATTGTAGACTTACCATATGGTCAATCAACGAACAGGTTCCTCTTATGGAAAAGGAAATAGAATTTGAATCTGAGATTATTGGCCTTTTCGAGATTGAAAATGACTACTTTTTAGCAGTTGATAAAGTTGGAACTATTTTCATTGTTGATAAGACACTATCAATGTTAGAAATCCCTGAAACTTCTACTTCTTTATACGAAAACGTTAAAATATTACAAACAATTGATAATAGATACGTTTTCTTGTTAGAGAACATTAAAGGAGAAGTCAATTACAAAATAATGTCTGATAAGACAACCGTTTCCGATAACAGAATCTTCAATGGTTGTAAATTTGACTCAGTTGAAACACTTCCATTATCTGATACACTTTTATGTGACTCTAGTATTGTCTATACCTTTGGTTCTGACAGTTTCAAAAAAATTAAAACGGGTAAACAATTGATTTCAGAGTCCGAATCTCTTTCCCAAATATCACAAGGTGAAGATACCATAACTCATTATAAACATATTGGATCACAACATCTTCTCACTTTCACTAACAATACACTATCATTATACGATACTGATGCATCATTATCATCACCTCCAACTTCAAAATTCAACCATTCGATTGAGTTCAGTGAACTTCTTTCATATGAGATATTCGTTAAAAATGAAAATGTTGAAATTTTCACAGTTTCAAAAGACTACGTATTAAGATATATTGTTAATGGTGAAACTCAATGGAGTAGAGATGAATCATTAGCTTATATCACTGATGTGATTGTTTTCGATGACCAAGAGGAGCTAAGTACTACTGCAGAAGACGTTGAAGTTGAGGAAAGCTCAATCTTAATAGTCGCATACATACAGAGACTAAAGCATAATCTAAACTTGATCTTCAGTGGAAAGTCTGAGTCAATTGATTTGAATAAACACTTTGGATTCTCGAAGAAAATAGTGGTGCTTACAAAAAATGGTAAGTTATTTTCCTTGAATAGTTTGAAGCAAGAATCTGATAATCAAGTTATTTGGTCATTTGATACCCATTCCGAGTTGAACCATTATACAAAATTATACCAAGTCGAAGATAAAATCTTGGTTTTAGATAGAAATCATGTGATTCATGAAATTGACCTTGAAAGACATCAAATCTCCCCTGTTCCGCTTCATTTCTTCCTCAGACATTTTAAAGTTGCTAATACACCTGAGGGTGATACCAAAGTCATTCAAACTAACAAGGATGATTTTTACTTAGCTCAAATCACAGCTGATGCTTTGAGATTAGAAGGTTCACATGTCATCGGTACAGAAATTGAGAATAAGACATGGCAATATCAAGTCTCTGATACTGAAAATGAAAAAATTATAAAGCTTGTCTCTAGGGACTATAACAACGACAAAGTTGCAAATAATGCTATTGTTTTGGGATCAAGAAAACTTTTGTACAAGTATTTGGTTCCAAACTTATCTGTAATTGCCACATATAGCCAAAACTCAAATGTTATTAAAATTCAATTGCTTGACATTGTTACTGGAGAAATCTATCAAGCTTTTGAAAAGAAGACTAATAATCCTGAATCTTTGAATTTGATCTTTGAAGAGAATTTCATAATTTTCTCTTACAATAACTTGGAAGATTTTGATAGTACGATTAGTGTGATTGATTTATACGAATCTCTAACCCCAGACTACAAAAAGACAACTGGTATTTCTGAAATCTCATCCTTGAACACATCAATCATTCCAGAGTTTGAAATGAAATCGTTCATAATCCCTGGATCTACTGTTGAGTCATTAGCAGTTACCAAGACAAAGTATAATATCTCTTCTAAATGGATTATAATGAAGCTTGATGGTGGTGAGGTGATTGCAGTTCCTAAATTTATTTTGAATGCCAGAAGACCTGTCAATGATTTGGATGCAACACAAAAAATGGAACCAAATTTAATCAAGTACCATCCCGTTGTTCCTGTTAATGATAAGCTTGTGCTGTCACATTTTAGAAAATTAATGACAAATGAGCAAGGTGGAAAATCTTTGATATCTGTTCCTACAGATCTAGAATCAACATCAATCATCATCTCATCTGATTTAGATTTATTCGTTACCATGGTTAAGCCTTCTGGATCATTTGACTCAATGACCAGTGACTTTAATAGTCAAATATTGATTATGACCATGATAGTGCTAGTCTTAGGTATCTTTATCACCAAGCCTATGGTCGAATCCAAGAAGTTGAAAGATGCTTGGAACCTCACAATCTAAGTTTGTGACGTTTCATTCCCTTAACTCTCCTACAAATTTTTTATTTAATGATACATAATTTTCAAAAAATCTGCGAGCATTTTCGAAATCCTGAGTAGGCTATATAGTATCCTACAAAACTAACTAAAAAACATATTTGAAATAAAAGAGTAAACTCAGATTTATTGGCGAACGTAACATACATAAATTATACAAGTAACTAAATACTTTTAGACAGAAACTATCTTATTTTCTCTTTCTCTCTTTCTTCTTGGTGTTATTGAGTTCCATCTCTTTTCTACAATCAGGACAGTACCAAATACCTTGAGGAGGCTCGGTCAAACCAACACAGTCATAATGGAACCATTCGAATTGACAGTTTGAGTTATCACAGGCAATCATATTACCATAAGAAACCTGTTGACAGAAACAATATAGTTCATCTTCCTCATTACCACCTCTCACACCTCCTGGAGTTTTCGGAATTGTAACAGTTCCTGAAGCACCATGCTCGAGAATTGATGATGAATTTTTCTTTTTATGAGTTTTCATGAAGACATCTTCCATTTCAATATCAGAATCTTCAGTCTTGAGTTTCTTCTTGATAGCACTACTAACACCAGGCAAACTACCGATATTAGTATCTGTTGGAGTACCAGGCAAACTTCCCAGGGCAGGAATTACCAGCGTTGGACCTGAAGCTGGAACTGATGCAGATGCGGACGCAGTTGGGGTTGACTGTCTAGATCTTGATTTCTGTTTGAACTTCCTAGCACCTGTAGATGAAGCACCACCAGATGCTGAATCTAAGGACGCATTAGAAACTTGGGAGCTTAATGCATCCATCGAATTTAATGAACGTGGTTCCACCTGCTCTTCTATATCCGAATCTTCGCCCATTATTTGAGGAATAACTCCATCTCTTTCCAGTTTCTCTATATCTTTTTCAAGTCTCGTTAAATGTTTTGATATTAGAAAAAGTGATGTATTGGCAAGTATACATTTTTCTTCTTGTAACTCAACAGCTTTACTATAATCGTCATTGATCTTTGAGTATATTTGATCTTCTTTAGGATGTTTAACAAGTGAACCATTCTGCTTTATATACTTATGCAATTGAGAATCTCGCAGCTGTATCTTTTTTTTTAAATCGTATGATTTCATGTCTTTCTCTCTTAGTTCTTCTAGTAGATATGCCAACTCTGCCGGTAGATTTGACAAATCTTGGGTATACTGTTCTAAAACTGTAGACGCATCCATTTTATGTAAACAAGTAATATTTTTGTCCTGTTTCTATTTATTTCCCGAGTTGATTATAATACAATAGTTTCCGATGCTAACACGTACTTTCCAGATATATATATATATATATATATAATATGATGATTACAAAGGTTTTTGATATTGAATATATAATATATATTGTACGACTTATAGTAATGATTTATAACTATTATATTTGTATAGAGTAGTTAGTAATTTTGTTTTGAGCATTTCGTATTAAGCTCGCCGCTAGAAAATTATATTATATGGAAAAAACACAAAAAAAATTGTTATGATTACATAATCCACAATAGGTGAAGTACTTTAAGCACTATCTAGGTATCTACGAATAGATGCGATAATACACTCAGATGAAAAGTTTTAGTACTATAAATGACAATTAATTATGGAAAGTTATATAAAAAAACACGAGAGATTAGTTTTGTTGAATTTTATATAGATTAATATCTAGGTATCAATGGTAAGACTCATGGAGGATGTTTCTTATGTTTGTTTGAAACCTGATGGTTTCTTGATATCAGTCAGAGCATAAGGTAAATCATATTGTCCATTATTACCAAATCTACTCTTCTTTGGTCTTTTAATATGAGATAAATCTCTATGTTTTTTGTTAACGTACAAGAAGACGTACATACCGAAACAGGCAAGTATGACAACAGTTGGAACAGCCATAATGATATAGTAAACGTCATCATTTGTACCAGTTTGATCTTGTAAATGTTTATCCAATTTAGAGTTCTTAGCAACTGTAGCTTTTCTTTGGAATTTAACAATGACATGAGCAGATTCAATTAAATTGAAATCTTCATCTTCAACTGTATCTGGTTGAATAGCAATCATAACCTTTTTATAATGTTCACCTTTTAACCATTCTTCTTCAATATCAATATGATAGAACCCATCTCTATTTAAGATCCAATCACTTGAAAAGAATGCACCTGGAACATCACCAACTTGATCATCAACTTTAGTATCTTCATCAATAACTGCTTCATCATGGAATTGACCAGGAATAGCTCTTTTACGTTTCTTCATACCTTTTTCACTTTTAGCTTCTTTAACGTATGCAAGATGAATTTTAACATTTTCAGCTTCTTCAAAGAAACGTGTATACCAAGTAACAAAATGACTATCAACCATTTTTAAAATTGAGTTTTCTTTTGGAGAACAAAATGGTTCTGATTTTTCAACTCCTGCAGGACCTTTCTTTTTATATAAATCTGGGATACATCTCATTAAAGGATTTAAACTAACATAAGTTTCATCTTCTGGTAAATAAATAACCTCTGAATGTTTATCAGTATCTTTTAAATTATGAGCTTTTAGATCTTTTTGATCATAAACAACGGTTGTTGCAGTTTGGAAATAAGTTTTAACATCTGGTCTACCATTATTTATCTTACCATTCTTCATCTTTGGATTAATTGTTTTTGGAGTACCATCATCTTTTAATGTAACCCATGGTTCTAAACCATTTGTAGTTAATGGAGGTTTAGCACTAAATGTAACTGATCCAATAACAGTTGGATAAACAACTTCATTAATTGAACCATAAATTGTTCTTAACCAAGGTGCTGGTGCTTCTTTTGAAGGTTCACCATCTTTCAATTGTTGTTCTTTATAATATTCTTTACCAATAACAACTTTTTTACCAGCATCTCTTTTTGCAAAATGAACAATTGATGTTGGAGTTGGTGTTGGATTTATAGTTTGAATTGCTTGATATATATCACCAGTTTCAACAGAAGGTGGCGATGGAGATTGCAATGGTTTTAAATATTCAAGGATACTAGCATCTGTCAATGAAGAAAATGCCAGTAGCAAAGGTAACGAAATTTCAGCAGAAAACTTCATTGTTTATTATTATTTATTTATTTGATTCTAAGCAAGCCAAATAAACAAAGCAAAAAATAGAACTAAAAATATTCAAATAAAACTGAAATATATATTAATATAACAAACGACGTATATATAACTTAAAAAATGTCAAAGACCGAAGAGTACAGCAAAACTATATTTAAATATATATAAAACGATGTATATACGACTGATAGTAAAGCTATTTCGATCGATCGGTCAATGGAATCGAATCGATCAGCTCTAGAGCTCTTTACTAAATGGTTACGTAATATATAAATAAATTATTTTTCTCTTTGTTGACAAAAACAAATACAAATTTAAATGATTACGTAACAACTTAAAAAATATTAACGGTAACGGTAGGATATTATATAATCAAAGAAAAAACAAAAA
Organism: Ogataea piceae; assembly: GCA_030567815.1. NCBI lineage: Eukaryota > Fungi > Ascomycota > Pichiomycetes > Pichiales > Pichiaceae > Ogataea > Ogataea piceae. The sequence goes on along the minus strand of JAJLSX010000011.1, from coordinate 164,927 downwards.
AGACAAAAAACAAAAGAAATACCGAACCGTTCCATTTTACACGTAATTGTAAATTGACAGTATATTATTATGTAATATAGATATTTAATATTTCATTACATAATCTATATTACAGCACTGCCTAAAAGAACGTCTTTGTCAGATTCGAATGAGTACACTACACGTGAATTTGACATCTGACCTCACATATATATAATATATATTTGAAAAGAATTTTAGAGAAAAAAATTTTCTTTTTTTTTCTTTTTTGAATTCAGGTGCATATGGTTTATTGTTTAACTGCATATGCACTAATTACTTAAAACTAAGTCTAAATTAAAATTTATATATATATAATATAATATATAATATATATAATGTCAAAGTTTGTTATGTGTTATATATACGTTATAATATATAATATATAATTTGTAATCAATATTGTTGAAAATTTATGCTACATTTATTAGGCTAACGTATATATTTTTATTTCTAGGTAGATTATATAGAATGTAACCTTTTGGTAGATGGTTCTGGTAGTTAGTTGTTTTGAAACTTTTTATTTCTTTTTATTTATTTTAGTAATCAATTTTTTAACTTTTCTATTTAAATATATCATATTATTCCGGTTTATATGTTTTTTTTTTTTCTACTTCCTCTTCTTCTTCTTTTTTATTTCATTATTTTTTATCATTCAATATTTATTATTATACAATGTCTACTACTTCAGATTTAAAACCATTAACAGAAACCAATTTATTTAAGCCAATTAAAGTTGGTAAGGTTACACTTGAACATCGTTTAGCATTCCCACCAACTACTAGATTCCGTAATAGTGATGAATTTGTTCCAACTGATTCATCAAAGCAATACTATGGTGAAAGAGCTGAAAACAATGGTGGTTTAATCATTACAGAAGGTACCTTTGGTTCTGCTCAATTCGGTTTGTATAAAAATGCACCAGGTATTTTTACTGAAACTCAAATTAAAGGTTGGAAATTAGTCGTTGATGAAATCCATTCTAAAGGTTCATTCGTCTCTTCTCAGATTTGGAATTTAGGTAGAGTTGCAGACCCAAAATTATTAAAAGAACATGGTTTACCATTTTTAGCTCCATCAGTTATTTATCCTGATGAAGCTACCGAAAAAGCTGCCAAAGAAGCTGGTAATGAATTAAGAGCTTATACTTTAGAAGAAATTGAACAAATGAAGAAAGAATATGTTATTGCTGCTAAGAATGCAATTGAAAAATCAGGTTTTGATTTCATTGAAATCCATGGTGCTCATGGTTACACCCTTGATCAATTCATCCAAGAAGTTTCCAATACTAGAACCGATAAATACGGTGGATCAATTGAAAACAGAGCTAGATTATTATTAGAAGTTATCGACTTAGTCATTGAAGCCGTTGGTGCTGAACATGTCGCACTTAGATTATCTCCATATGCACAATTCCAAGCTAGTGCAGGTGTTGATTCACCAAATGTTCACCCAATTGCTCAATTTGGTTACATCTTAGGTCAATTAGAGAAAAGGGCTAAAGAAGGTAACAGATTAGCCTATGTTTCTGTTGTTGAACCAAGAGTTCATGGTATTGTTGATTCTACCGATGTTAGAGTTTTCAACACTAACTGGATTAAAGAAATCTGGAAAGGTATTTTAATCCGTTCAGGTGCTTATTTATCAGATGAAGGTTTCAAGAACTTAAGAAGAGATGTTGATCAAGATGACAGAACCATTATTGGTGCTAGTAGATTCTTCATTGCAAACCCAGATCTGATTTACCGTTTAAAGAATGGATTAGAATTAACTCCATACGATAGATCTAAATTTTACATTAACTTATCAAACAAAGGTTATATCACCTATGCTAAATATGGTGAAAAGGAAGCTGCTGATGATTCAGAACTTGCTTTAAGAGTTCCTCAACCTCTGGCTTAGAATCACTACACATACACACTAGAGTAATGTGTACCGTATATATGATTATGTTATAAATTATGAATAAATGTAAAGAAAAGAAAAAAAATAAGTAAGTTAAAAAATTACACATGGTAGCTGTAAATTGGTTAAAAAAACAGGCAAAACAACATGCAAAAAAACAGTAAATAACAATAAGAAACATGCAATATATACATATATTTATGCATATGTTACATTGTTTTTCTACAATGTACAACAAAATTGATTATTAATATACTAAATATCAAGAAAACATGATTATCTTTCGGAAATAAGAGGAACACACATTTTAAACTTTGTAAAACTTACGTAAATTACTAATCGCATCTCACGCGCAAAAAATTTCTACAAGGCTGTGTAAAAATATGTACCTGGTGATATATCTGAAATATTAATTCTTTTGCTGTGGCGGGCTGTTGTTGAATTATGCATGTAACGGTGAACCATATTGTATTACAAATCAACTTTGAATAGAAAATGATCATACAACAAAAGAAGCATTTCTTTCTTGTACTGTAACATTATTTTCTTATAGTGCGATTAGACACTCTCAAATACCAGTTATCAAATATCAATATACCATGTCTTTAAGCAATACAAATTTATTCAAGCCAATCAAAGTTGGTAATGTTACACTTGAAAATCGTTTAGTCCATGCTCCAACCACAAGATACCGTAACACAAAAGAATTTGTTCCAACAGATTCCGTTAGAGAATACTATGGCCAAAGAGCTGAAAATAATGGTGGTTTATTAGTAGTTGAAGCCACTCAAGGTTCACCTCAATTTGGTATGTATAACAATGCACCAGGTATTTATACACCAGCTCAAATTGAAGGTTGGAAATTAGTTGTTGATGGAGTTCATTCTAAAGGTTCATTTATATCTTTACAACTTTGGAATTTAGGTAGAGTTGCAGACCCAAAATTATTGAAAGAACATGGTTTACCATTTTTAGCTCCTTCTGTAATTTATCCCGACGAGGCCAGAAAGAGTGCAGCGATTGAAGCTGATAATGAATTAAGAGCTTACACTTTAGAAGAAATTGAACAAATGAAGAAAGAGTATGTTGTTGCTGTTAAGAATGCAGTTGAAGAATCAGGTTTTGATTTTGTTGAAATTCATGGTGCCCATGGTTACACCCTTGATCAATTCATCCAAGAAGTTTCCAATACTAGAACCGATAAATACGGTGGATCAATTGAAAACAGAGCTAGATTATTATTAGAAGTTATCGACTTAGTCATTGAAGCTGTTGGTGCTGAACATGTCGCACTTAGATTATCCCCATATGCCAAATTCCAAGGAAGTGCAGGTGACGAATCACCAAATGTTCATCCAATTGCTCAATTTGGTTACATCTTAGGTCAATTAGAGAAAAGGGCCAAAGAAGGTAATAGACTAGGATACATCTCAATAGTGGAACCTGTAGTTCAGGCTGGATTTGATGTTAAATTAAAGAAACCAGTGAATACATCATGGATTCAAGAACTTTGGTCAGGTATTATCTTGAGATCAGGTGCATATCTATCCGATACAAGTTACAAAAACTTAAGACACGATGTTGATCTTGATGATAGAACATTAATCGGTGCTAGTAGATACTATACTTCAAATCCTGACTTGGTTCAACGTTTGAAAAATGGTTGGGAATTGACACCATACGATAGATCAAGATTTTACGAAAGACTTTCTAATAGTGGTTATATAACATGGGGTAAATATGGCGAGAATGAACTAGGACCAGATAGTGAAATTTCAAAGAAAGCACCAATAGCACTATCATTCAAATAGTAAACCCTTACTATATATATATATACTTACACACATATATATATTAAATATATATATTTATCTATTTAAATTTTATACCCTTTAATCCAGATTATATAACACATTACATAATAAATACAAACATTTTGGCTGCCTTAAAAAAAAAAAACAAAAAAAGAAAAATTTAAAATCACAAAAAATCAAAACAAAAGCGAAAAATTTTGGTGAGGCCGATAACCAAAAGTGACAGAAGTCACTGATAACGCCTGATAAATTGATTGATAAGTTATGTACAGTACTGCACTGGTATATATATAATTGTTAGTTTTACTTTATACAATTGTTTTGATTTATTTTAATTTTTAATTTTTATTGCAGTATAATTAGGTTTTGAATAAATTGCAAGTATAATATCAACCATTAGGTAAATACTCAATTTATATATTTGTGTCGTGTTGTTATATAAGCATAAACATTCTCCCCTTTTTTTTTCTTTGTTTTCAAATATATTAATAGTTCAATTGATCAATCACATCATCACATTTGATTGATTTTTTTTATCATCTGTCTTTACTACAATCTACGTATCATTCTGTTTTATCTCAAGGTTTTTGTTTCGTGTTTTTTTTTTTTATTTCTCTCCATAAATGTCATCTTCCCCTGATCATACTCCTTTAAACCCAAACAAAGCATCAACAACGTTATACGGGGCCATTCCAATTCCAAACAGACAAAGAGTTCCTAGTCGATCTGCAAATTATAATTCTCCAAATGTTAACTCTTTCAAAGGTCCAAATTCATTAAGTGGTTTTGCATCATCATACCATAGAGCTCAATCATTTAGATCATTAGAACCAAGATTTAAGGCTTCAAGATCTTATTTCCAAGATGATGAAGAATTAATTGACCCTGACACTTTGGCACCTAGTCAATTGGGAAGAAAAATTTCAACTGTTTTCCATGGTAATAAACCAATATTTGATACTTCTACTTTTGATGAAGCTGCAGTGACAGATGATGTTTCTTTTGTTGATCATTCATTTACCGATTTTGTTCAATCAAGATCTGGATCCATTCATTCATATGCTGCATCATCATTTATTGGAGGTCATAATTTAGGAAGTGTTTTATCAAATGATGCAGAATCTATCTTTGTTAAGCAAGTTGAAGGTAGAGATGGGAAATTGGTCACCATGGTTGCTGCTAGATCTACCGTTGCACAAACTATTTTCAATTCAATTAATGTTTTAATTGGTATTGGAATGTTAGCATTGGCAAAGGCAATGACTTATTGTGGTTGGTATGCTGGTTGCTCATTATTACTTTTCAGTGCTTCTATAACTTATTGGACTGCAGGTCTGTTAAGTAAATGTATGGATACTGATCCAACCTTGTGTACTTTTGCCGATTTAGGTTATAAAGTTTACGGTCCTAAAGGTAGATTATTTATATCTATGTTATTCTCCATTGAATTATTAGGTGTTGGTGTTTCATTGATTGTCTTATTCGCTGATTCATTAAATGCTTTATTCCCACAAGTTTCAATCATTCAATTTAAATTCATTGCATTTTGCGTTTTAACTCCATTTTCATTCTTGTCATTAAGGGTCTTGAGTGGTATTAGTTTAATGGGTATCATATCAACCATTTCTCTAGTTATTCTTACCGTTATGATTGGTCTTACAAAAGTTGACTCTCCAGGTTCTTTATTATCTCCAATGACAACAAACTTATATCCATTATCATTCCACGATCTGTTAATTTCATATGGTATCATTTTGGGACCATTTGGTTCTCACTCTTTATTCCCTGCTTTGAAAAGTGATCTTGCCTCTCCTGAAAAATTTGAAAAATGTTTAAAGATTACTTACTCTGTTGGATTTTTCGCTGATACTACAATGGCATTAGCTGGTTTTGCGATGTTTGGTCCATTAATTATGAATGAAGTTACCAAATCTATCTTAGTTACACAAGGACTCCCTAAATTTATCTATATTACGGTTTCTCTTTTCGTTTCTATGATTCCAATTGCCAAGACTCCAATTAACGCAACACCAGTTATTAATATTTTAGAATTTATGTTTGGAATTACCAGTCAACAACTAGATTACAAACCTACCACATTCTTACAAAGTGCTACAAAGATTGGTATCAAGATGTTTGTTAATATGATGTTTGTTTTAGTCTCAATCATTTATCCAGAATTTGATAAGATTATTGGTTTATCAGGTGCTTCTCTATGTACCATTATTTGCATTATTTTACCTTGTGGATTTTATTTGGAATTATGTAAACCTACAAATAGATGGGTTTATATTACAATTATGGTGCTTTCTTCCATCGTTGGAACAGCTGCTACAGTTGCCGCACTTATCTATTAATTGATAATTCATTCTCACTCCTCTTTACATGGTAACCCCTCACTATTTTTCATTTTGTTATAACTTCATTTTACTCTAGACCGAATTTGAACCATTCAAATTGCACATTTTTGTTCTCTCAACATTATTTTTGAACCTTAATAATTTTTTTTTTCATTGACATTCTACATTCTTTTCTATATTATTTACCATACTTAATATGACTTACTATATTAAATATAACATCCCATTCTATTAGAATAACTTAAAAAAGAAAAATACTTACTATAAAAATTTACATCTATGTACGAATAATTAAACTTGGTCAACAGCAACTTTTTGCTTCTTTTCTGCATTTTCTTTCATTTTGTTATGAATCTTTCTCTTCTTAGCTCTTCTCATTCTTTGTTTTTCATCTCTATCTAATTCACTCTTTGCAATGACCACACCAGATTTCAACATAATTTCATCTTTACCAACCTTGTTCTTAGATTTGTAAACTTCTTGAGGAGCCAATGTTTCAGCATTTGATAAAGTTAATGGTTGTGCATCTTCCATTGAAATAGATGAAGTTTGAACCTTGATATCAAGTAATCTTTCTTTAGGTTTAGGGACAAAGTGAGCAGAACATAAAGAGTCTAATTTGTGATTTAATTTATCAAATAGATCGGAAATTTCATCATGTGCAGCTTTTAATTCTTCACTAACAGTTGATGATTCACCTTCACCATTTTTAGAGTTTAAGTAATCATCTTCGTATAATTCTGCTAATGATTTACTTGATTTTTCTTCAGAAACTTCAACTCTCTTTGATTGTCTAAAATTATTTAACTCTGATATTATACGTTTTGGAATATCATCAAACTTAGAATCTTTAATTCTCTTTTTAATTATTTCTTCTATTGATTCTGTTGTATCTTGTGTTATAACTGGCACTGGTTTAGCTGTTCTATCAAATTCTAACTCTTCATCTAATAATGCATCAGATTGTCTATTCTTAACTGAAGCTTCACCTTTCAATGTCCATTTCTTTTCTGATATCGACTCTGCTTCAAGAGATTCAATTTCGGCTTGAATTCTAGCTTGTTGTTTTTCGAAAGTTGACATGTTTTCAGTTTTTGGTTTTATAACTTCTTCTTCTTCTTCATCACTATAGATTTCTTCATCAGCAAAATCGGCCATTGCAGAGTCAAATGCTTCATCATAATCTTCGTCACCAAATTCTTTCACTTCATTATCCTTTGAGAATTTGACTTGCTTACTGCTATTATTATTATTGGTATTAGTTTTTCTGTATTTATGTAAATCTTTCTTTTCAACCATAGGTTTGAAGAAATCAGCGTATTCGTACATTTCATCATCATCTTCATCATCTAGATCCGCAAATAAGTCAATATCTTCTTCATCATCATCTTCTAATTGATCATCATTTTCAAGTGCTAAAATTTGCTTATTAAAATCATCGATAGAGAAAAATTGATCATTTAAACCAAATGCATCTTCTTCAGGAACGATATCAACTTCATCAATTTTTTCACTTGATTCAGTTTCTTTATTATTTTCACCTTTAAGTCCTCTATAGTAATCTGTATAATATAATTCATCTTCATCTTGTTCTTGTGGTATATCTTTAAATAAATCAATTTCAGTTTTATCCTTTGAATATTCATCATTTTGTTCTTCTGTAGTATCTTCATTGAATTTATCTATGGAAAAGAATTTATCATTTAAACCAAATTCATCCTTTTCAGGAACTTCATCATCTTCATCATCATCTTGATCTTGATCCAAGTTATCAACTGCGTTATAGTATTCTGCATCAGAGTCTTCTTCAACTTTTTCTTCGGCATCTTCTTCTTGTGATAATTCTTCTTCTTCTTCTTGTTCACTAGCAGAATCTGATAATTCACTATCATCATCTTCTTCAGCATCTTCTGCTCCTGTAAGTAAATCTCCATATTTTTCTTTCAATTCTGCAATTTTACCATATAATAAATTTTCATTAACACCATCAATAACTAATTTAACTTGCCCCCAAACTTGTGAAGAGACTAATCCATCAACATAAATTTCATCTAAAACAGAATTTTCTTTTGTAATTGGATCAAAAATACTTTTAACTTCTTTCAATATACTATCTGTTAAATTGTCATTGCCAGTATTAAGCTTGTCTGAGAAGACACAGGCTGGACTTTCTGAAATTTTATCTAAAATGTCTCCCATTGTTGTGAATTTTGAACAAAGTGAATTCTTCTTGAATAATAAATAGTCAATATCTGTTATATATTTAGAAACCCTAAAGTAGAACTGAAAGATTTTTATGATATAGAACATATATATTTCACTATAATACCAATTTTTTTTTTTTTATAAATTTTTTCTTTTTAAAAAAAAAAAAAAAAAAAATTTATCATATTTGATTACATAATAAATTTTTTGAAAAAAAGAATCAGATTACACACCTGTACACATTGAAAAAATCAACAAAAAAAGATTTAGATTACACTGCCCTAAATAATTGTCCCGCTGACGTCAAAAAAAAAACTCAAAAAACAAAAAAAACTTCAAAAAAAATTCCCCGCCCCACAAAAATTATATAAAAATTTCTTTAGACGATGCAGAGGGGGAATTTTTTAAAGCCCCCCGCGTGAGATTATTAAATATCTATATATATATTATATATATATACAACCCAATGGATTTATCTATAGATGGATATATATATATATATATATGGATATGTATAGAAGAGAATTCTATTTAGATAATGAAATTTTATATACCCGAATAATCTATTCAAATAATTATGATCAGTAGACAAAATTACTTAATAATTTAGTGATAAAGAGGGAAAAAAAGTTTAATTTATAAAAAATATCCGGAAAAATTTACCGCAATTTCCCTTGTGGGGCACGTGCCCCATTTCAGTTGAAGCATATAAACGTTAGTTGTGTTGTATTCTATCAAATAATTTGTCTTTTTGTCTATATAAATAAACGGTAGGTTCTATTATAAAGTGTTTAATTAGATTATAAATTTGTTTCAGTAAATAGAGGGAAACCAAAAAATGGTTAGTGTACTATCTAATATTCTTTCATTAATACCGATACTTGGTTCTCAATATTTAAATTCTGATAAAGAGTATTGGCAATCATCGCATGACCAAGAAAATTTATTAAAACACTGTGGTGGGATGGGTCCATGGGTTCAATCAACCGGATTTGGACTACCATTAGAACCACCTGAAGATTTTAAAGTTGATCAAGTTATTATATTTGCAAGACATGGAGAAAGATTCCCAACTGTTTCAGTTGGTGAAGGTTTAAAAGATGTGTATGAGAAATTGAAGTATCGTCATGTTGAATCTTATCAAGGTCCACTATCATTTGTTCAAGATTGGGAATTCTTCATTGGGGATGACTCAAATTTAGAGATGGAAACCAATAATTCAAATTCTGCCATTTCTGGTATATCCGACATGTTTAAATTTGGAGAATCAATTAGAAATAAATATGGATATCTATATTCAAACGATACCAAGTTACCATTTTTCACCGCTGGTCAACAAAGAGTTGTCGATTCTGCAGAAAGTTTTGCCAAAGGATTCTTCTTTGGGGATTATGAGAAATTCGATAAGTATGCATCAGTGCAAGTTTTACCAGAGACTAAAGAACAAGGTGCAAATACATTAACAACTGGTAAGAGTTGTGGACCATACAATAAATATGAAGGATGGGAATTTGAAGACAACGATTATGATAATGATGATGATGATGATGAATTTTCTATCAATAGACAAAGAGGTCTATTCAAAGGTAAATACTTAAAAAAAGAGGCTAAAAGATTGAATGAAAAATCCCCTGGATTTAACATCAAACCTTCAGATGTATTTCAACTACTTACCTATTGTCCATTTGAATTGAACTATAGAGGTGAAAGTGAAGTTTGTAATGCACTATCAACTGAAGCATTCTTAGGATTGGAATATACTAGAGATGTTGAATTATACTATACTAAAGCTGAACATCCATTTTCATTCATACTTGGTTCAATCTATATGAATGCTACACTTACTTTACTTGAAGAAGGACCTAAATCAACAGGTGAAGGATCGCTTTGGTTTAGTTTTAGCCATGATACAGATTTACTATATTTTTTAAATGCATTAACTATACTAGATCATCAAACTAAAAAACTAAGTACCAAGCATATTGAGTTTAATAGATTCTTTAAAACTTCAGAACTAATACCAATGGGTGCAAGAATAGTTATTGAAAGAATAACTTCAAATGACAGTAAGAAGAAGAAGTATATTAGAATATTAGTAAATGATGCTATTTATCCATTACTAAACTGTCAAGATGGACCTGGATATAGTTGCAATTTGAAAAATTTAAGAAAATTGTTTAATCAAAGGTTAGGAAATGAAAAATTTGTTGATTCTTGTCAAGTTGAAACTACTTATCCACAATACTTATCATTCTACTGGGATTGGAATAAAGATAAATGATATACATGATAATATGGTACGATCTACGATATGATATGATATTATATAATTAAACGCACGCACCGAACAATTTTAAACACACTAAAATTTACTGTTAACCCCCCCTTTATATATTACCTAATAGTAAAAATACACAATTTAAACATAATTTCTAATAATAATTTATTCCATTTCAACTATACACAATACTTTCAGTTACAGATATAATTATATTATAGTATATATATATAATATATATATACTTATTTCCACTTAGTACCTACATAAACAATAAACCATAGTAAAACATGTAATATATATAATAAATTATATATAATAAACTGAACAGCTTGCAATTATACACCTGTACGTACGTATGGCTGTGAGGATAAAATTAAACGCGTATAAAATTTCCCATAGAAATTTCTCCAGATTACCGGCCCCTCAATGAAAATGGAATCAAAAATATAGTACATGGTACATGTACGTGTATAATTATATTGTTTAATATATTATACAAAGAGGCACTTAGTACCGAATAATATAATATATGAAACAGGAACGAATTGTGCGTATATCTTTTATAAATTTAAACTTGAAACAAATTGATTCAACCTGAAACAGATATATATATTATGTAAACACAATTAATATCACTTAAAAGTTTATCCCTTATTATACTATTTAACATTTATTAAACTATACCGTTTCTTACAACTCGTCATATGTACGTATAGTAATTTACATACTTATATACTTTGTGACTTTTACTACTAATTGAATTTTGCACAGTTCACGCATATAATTTTTTTTTTACTCCCCTCTCGGGGACAACGTATATGGGAGATTCTTGTGGAAATAAGGCTTGCACTCGGCCCTGGTGTGTACGTACGTTATGCGTTGAATTGCACACCCGTACGTCAAGTACACACACGTACGTACTATAGTATACGTGGCATGCAACGGTATATTACTTAATATATTTTGGCCGCCAATATAGACACGCCGAGTATATATTTTATATATTTAAAAGGGTACATGCCTGTGTGATACACACATGTCAAATTAACAACAAGGACTAAGAGAAATCAGAAATTATACTTTATTTCTGTAAATTTCGATCGATCGATCAACTGTTAAATAATATATATATAAACAAAATTTTTTTTTGTTTCTTTTTTCCAATTTTAACATGAAAAAAAAAAAAAACGTAAATAAAACTAAAAAATTTATTTTGAGTGTGCTTTGTTTGTGTGATGTTTTTTTTTTTTAATTTTTTTTTTAGTAAATTTTTTTTGTACCCAAAAAATTTATATTTTACTGCAATCGCTAAAAATAATTTGCAGTTGATTTATTTTTATATGTATGACAAAGGGAGACAAAATTAAAAAGGATTATTAAGTAGAGGGTTTTTTTTTATCTTTTGTTTTTGTTTTTGTTTTTCTTCTTCTTTACTAAAATTATTAAATTATATACATTCATTTTAGGTGTTAGATCAGGATATATACATATTATGCATATATATATATATAAATAATATACATTTATTTATAGATCCATATATATATATAGCTTTGTTCGTTCGTTCATTTTATTTACACCCACTTTCTTTGATCCACCACATCCACCCCCCCCATATATTGATTTAGTACTTTGTTGTTACATTTTACAAATTTTGGAGTTTTCCCCCGTCAATAGATCATTCATCGTTTAATTTCCAACTTTGAATATTGATTTGTCGATTCAAATCATGTACAAGATGACGAATAATGATAATTCACATAATTGTAAAAAATGTTCACTTGCAATTCAAGAAGGTCATGCTTATGAATTAGGTGATGATAGATGGCATATACATTGTTTCCAGTGTTCTAAATGTGATAAACTACTGGGAGTTAACTCAAATTTTTTAGTTTTAGGTACAGGTGCATTAGTATGTTCTGACTGTTCATACTCTTGTAAAGCATGTTCAAAAAAAATTTATGATATGGCAATACTGACTGGTGATCATGCTTATTGTGCAAATTGTTTCAAGTGTAGATCTTGTAAAAGACCAATTGAAGATTTACGTTATGCTAGAACATCAAAAGGTTTATATTGTATGCCTTGTCATCATAAATTGATTGAAAAGAAGAAAAAATATGAATCAATTAGAGAAGCTAAACAAAAGGCATTATCTTCAATTATTGATAAACATCAATCTCAAAAAAATCAAAATAATTCTACAAGTTCATTACCATTACCTTCTGCAAATGCAACACCACCAATACCACCCCAACCAACACTACCAACACAAGAATTAACAACAATAACAAGCACTACAACAGCAGCAAAAAATAGATCGTCCAATCCAAATCAAATTGTTTTAGACTTGGATACTTTGGAAGATGAAAAGAAAAGTTCCGAAGAGTCTGATACAGGTGATCAGCTTTCCTCTTCAGTTACTGCAACTGCTCAAATAGAAACTGCCAGTCCTCAAAGAGTGACTAAAAGTCCCGTTATATACCAAAAAGGTGGATTTGATTATCCAAATGAAATATCTCATACTTTATACACTGGATCTCCAACAGCTTTAAAAGAAGTTAATTTATCAAGTGAAACTACAACTTCTGATCCTATACCAATTAATCTATTACAAAATAATGGATCTTTGGAGTTTGGTGCCGATGAAGAACTGCTGCATATCCCATTAAGATCCCCAATGAGATCTTCTATATCGCCAACTATACAACCAAAATCTGAATTTCAAACTCCGAAACTGGAGAATGATTCAATGCCTCAATTCGATCCATTAAGTCCTCGCCTTTTACAATTAAGTCCATCTTCAAATAAATCGCCTGCAAACTTGAGAGCTTTAACTTCTCCAATACACAATAGAAATGCTTTCATCATGGATCCAAATGAATCTGAATCTTTTATTAATTTACATGACGACGATGATGAATCTCAGTTATCCACCACCTCTACTAAGAAATATTCCGAAGAACTTAGATTTGATAATTTAAAAAGACTTAAAAGTCCAATAAAATCTCCTCATAAGACTCCACCAAATAGTACTATACCACAAACTCCAGAAAGAGAATCATACTCTCAATTCCAACATTCTTCTCCAGCTATCAAAGGTTTAAATATAACAGGTCTGACATTCAATAACGATTCAGGTAGTACTGTACATGAAATTGAAAAAAGGTCAACCGATGAAGACACAGATTTCAAAAAAAGACCATCGCCATTCAAGTTTGGATCTCAATCGCAACAAAATGAATCATCATCTTCTCCACTAAACCAAACACTTGGTCCAAAATCTCCAAATCCAGATACTGGTAATAGAACGAATATTACATCACCTAGCTTACATTCTAGAAAATCATCTGGTAATGGACTAGCCAGATCAATGTCATTGAAAAATGTTTTCCATAGACATAAAAGAAGTACCAGTAATAACAATAGATTTAACAATAACAATCCATCTGGATTACAAAATAATGACTATGTTGGATCTGAAATACAAGAAAAGGAAAAAATATCATCGTTGAGGGACAACATCTCCCCAAGGATGGAACAGCAAGATAGCTTTGATACCTCGGGTGAGATTTCAGATTATGGTCATAGAAGGGATAGATCTGATCATTCAGCATCTGCATATAAGACCCCTCCTGTCCCATTAAGTTCGTCATTCCACAACAGATCACACTCTGAGACTATACCTGAAACCATTGATTACCAATCCAATCATCTGAGTCAATTAGAACAACAGATTAGAATGTTGAAGAGCGAGTTAACAAGTTTGACCAGTACCAAGGCAAATCTCTCGAAAGATGTCCACGCTTTACAAACTCAAAAGAAAACGTTGGAGATGGACGTCAATGAAAGACACAATAAGTTGAGAGATTTAGATGTACAAATATCTACCAAAACAGCTAGTAATGAATCAATTGCTAAACCAGTTCTACAACCTGTCACTAGAAGTTCAACTGATCCTTCAGAGGAGCTCTTTTTACCTGATACCCACTCCTTCTCTTCATCTTCGACATCCGTTAATAAGCCTCCACAGCCATTATCTCAGCAACCGCTTCAAACTCAACGTCCTATCAACCAGTCACAACAACCACCAGAGCTTACAAACCTGCCTGTTCCTCAACAACAAGAAGATTTAATACCACATTATCCACAGCACCAAATGTATTCTGCCATCAATAAAAAGATTTCCTCATCAGATGATTTACCAGAAACATCAACTCAAGATAAACCTAGAAAGGGAGGATTTATGAGAAGAATATTTGGTAATGCTAATCAATTACAATCTTCTGATCCTCAAACATCTGTTGGAATGTCATCTTCTCCTTCTGTTCAATCTATCAGTTCTCCGATGAATTTCAGACAAGCTGACGATGAGTTTGTTACTCCTAATCAATTTGACGAACAAGATATGAACTACTATCAACAAGGAGGAGATGATTTATCCAAGGCTGGTGGATTTAGTGCTTTAATCAAGTCTAGATCCAGTAACTTCTTGTCAACTAGAGGTTCTGCAAGTGGACCTTCCACCGTTAACAAGACTCCTGACTACTCATTAAGTAAATCAACGCTGCAAGAAAGAGCATACTATGAGCGTAATATGATGCCATTTATTGTGACAAAGTGTTTATCTGAAGTACACACAAGAGGATTATACTCTGAAGGTATCTACAGAGTTAGTGGTTCTGCTGCATTAATCGATAAGATTGAAAAATGCTTTGAAAGTTTCAATATTTGCAAGGAGAAAGATATGACCAAGGTTCCTGGTCTTTTAGATGGTGATATCCATGCTGTTGCCGGTCTATTAAAGAGATACTTGAAGAAATTACCGGATCCAGTCATCCCATTCCGTAATTACGATCATTATTTAGAGGTCTCTAAGGTTTCAGATGAAAATACAAAATTTGCTCAATTAAGAATACTTCTCGGTGAACTTCCAACTGCTAATATAGCCGTTTTACATTCTCTTGCAGATCATCTTTCACTGATTGTTGAAAACGAAAGCTTGACTAAAATGACTTTCAGTTCACTGGCAACTGTTTTTGCTCCTACTTTAGTTAGAGATAACTCATTGAATGCCCAAAGGGAAATTTTAGATAACTCAGCCAAGACTATAACCACCGAGTTCTTATTTAGAAACTATAGGGATTTATTTGCAAGTTTTGATTATTTACCGAGAACATATCCTTTAAACTCGCTTTAAAATTAGGATAGTCAAACTATGTATTACTCTTTTCATTTTGTACTAGTTGTGCAATGCACATGTTTACATATACTTTTATTTCTATGTGAATTCTTTTTTTCCTTTGTAACTATACACGTAAATAAAGTGTAAAACTTTTTATACACAATATGTGATTCCTTGAATGTATTTACAGATACGGTAAATAATGATTTTTATGTCTATTCACCAAAATTTGTGATATGCTTAAAAGTACAAGCAGCTTTTCCTTCACAAAAGAAATAGTCAATACTGTTTAACTTTAAACATAAATATACAATTATTAACGAACATCAGTAATTGAAGGACTTGAATACATTTCTAATCTTCTGTTACCTGTTCTAAGTAAATGTTCAATTGCTGAAAAATCTCTCTTCGGTATGGTTCTATATTTTGCAAACTCAGCGTGAATAAAAGTTATCCAATGTGATCTTTTTTCCTGAATTAAAAGTGAGTGACACATATGCGTATCAGTTGAATGTTAGTATAATTTTATAATGAAAGATGTGAATGAATATACATACCTGAGGTTTTGTTCTAGTTGCTCGAAGACAACTTCTATATAACGATAAAACTTCTTTCTGAAGTCCAGAGAATTTAAGTTTCTTTATCACTTTAGCCATAACGTGTTTGTTTGTATATAATGATACTATAGGGGAGTAACCGTATTATAATATCTAGATCTAGATCAAGATTAGTTATTCTTAAATAGTACTTTTATATATTTTCGACTTCAAAATTTAGTTTTATGGGGTGCCACTGCCAAAAAATAAAAAGGTAGTGCTCAGTGTAAAATTGTACCAAAATTTTCAACTTTATATAAGGAGCCGAAGACGAACTATATATATAGCTAGCTAGAATGTATACTACTATATACAATATACCATATACATGCGTTCATACAGTTATGTTTAAGTAAGACGATCTACAATTAAATGATGTTAGATAAAAATAAAAAGATTAAATTTATTTGTTATATAGATGGTTAAATTATACAAAAAACAACCGGTTTCAAAAAAGACAAATAAGCAGATTAATAAAAAAAGTAATTCATATAAAATTACTTATTTGAAGTTTTACTTACATTCTTCTTCATTCATTCAATAAAATAAAAATAAAAATTGAATAATCTAGTAGAAAGTAGTTGGTCTCTTTGGAGCGTATAACTTGGTAGACTTGGTAACTCTGTGTGGTAATGGGAACTTCAAGTCCTTGGTCAAGAATTGTTTGACGTATTGTCTCTTGACATCATCAGTCTTTTCTAATTCAACAACCTTTAAGATGTGGATTGATCTAAATCTAGCTCTGTGTCTAGCAGCTAAATCTTGGTACAAGGTAGCAACGGCACCAACTCTGGTAACATCTCTGTATTCTTTGTACATGTTGTGAGTACCAGATCTGGAGTCGTATCTAATCCAGATACCGAAGTTCTTAACCTTGGTTGGGTGGGCTTCGGAGATGACGTTTAAGGAAACAATTTCACCAGAAGCTCTCTTAACTTTGTGTAATTTTTGTAAGAAATACCAGTATCTAGACTTTGCGACAACATCGTTTTGAGCAAAGATTCTCATACGGTATAACTTTGGTTCTGGGACAGATTCAGTTGGTAACTTTCTACCAATAACTTGGTATTCATAATAACGAGACACTAAAAGAGTAAAAAAAATATTTATGTTAGTATTAAAAAAGTTTTTCATTTAAAAAGAGCATAAAAAATTAATTTTGAAATTCAATAGAGAGAGTTGTAGAACTGTAATCCATAGTTGCAAGAATGTTTAATGAACTAGATTTAGAGTGGATAGATATGTTGTTTTAATATACATGGAAAATTTTCAACTGAAGCTGTTACAGCTGTAACCTTATTTGTCATAAATCTTATATTGAGATGATATACATTGAAAGAGAACATAGTTGAATATGACACATACATGGAAAATTATTTCTTCTTTCTTCAAATTAGGTTCATACAAATTGTATATTTTTCAAACTGTACACGATTAACCTAGAATAAAGAAAGAGAGTAACTCTGAATGGACATACTGTATTCATTAATCCTCTACTTGTCTTTGTATAGATGCTCCCTGTTTATCATTTCCCAATGTTCATCTATATTCTAATCAAAAGATTTGATATAATATGTAGTATTGCATTGTTACTTCATTAATATACACTCCGATTAACTTTTGTAAACTAGTATTCATTAAATCTTCAATCAATCTGGTAATAAAAAGTTTCTTCTTATTATTATTGATAATTTACAATCCATACTTTTTTTTCACTTGTAATCAATTTGAAAACTCAATAAATTGTTATAATCTCTAATTGTTATACAAAATAACGATGATAATCACTTACTCTTGACTGGGTTTGATATGTTATATATATGATTAAATAAGTCTTTTATGAATCAAAATATAAATAAGTAGTATAGTACTAATAATTTCAATTCTTTTGTTTTACTTAAAATTTTCAATTTTTCCACTGTTGGGTTTAGGTTGAAAGAGTGAGAGTTAGAGAGAGAAAGCGAATTAGAAGGGAAAGGGGAGAGAGAGAGAGAGAGAGGCAGCGTAGCGGGAGAATTACTGCACTCGCCCCCTGGGAGGGGAGGGAAGAAACACACGCACACACAAACAAAACACTGAGCAGCGAGCGGAGCGTACAAAGAGGAGATTTTCAGTATGGAGAATTTTTTTTCGGAATGAGAAAAGTTTTTGGTATTAAAAGAGGCTTTTAGTTATAGAGGTCTGAGGTGTTGGATTAGTTTTTTTTCTCTTTTCACATTTTCGCTAACAAATTTTTAAGAATTTTTCTTTCTGTTTTCAAACCCTCAGACCTTTATAAATCCACGTGACATATTTGTGATTTGTTTAATTTTCGAATTTATAAAACACCTCAAACCATATTTTTCAGTTTTTAGTTATATGATTATATAACTGATTACTCATTTATTTTGAATTACTGAGGCATTTTCAATATTATATAATCTGTAGCATAGCATATTGCAATTTGCTATTATTATATAGCTCATATATATATAGATGGATATGGTATATAATGCAATTTCAAATAGATATATCTGTATTGTATATTAAGACTGTTTTCGTAGCGTTTTACAATATTACTATATTTAATCCATACGATAAATTCTTCGTTTAGTTTGAACGATCTGTACGGTAACTTTATAGAGTATTGTAAAGTTTTAATTATTGTATCATAAGTATGCTATACTGTACTTACCGTATCTACTTAAGTTTGTAACTTTACTGTATATTAAATATCTACTATAATATAAGAGCTAGATCTATATTTATATTTATAAGGCAGAGAAGAAATGTTTAAGTAACTCTCTCGTTATATTATGTACGTACATACGTACATTATGATCTCACTAGTACTAAATACTCACCCGAGAGGCTTTTACCCAATTTGTATATATTTCAAGTAGACACAAAAATTTCTAAAAAAAAAAAAATCGAATGATTTTGGCGCCAAAAAAAAATGAAATGTGAGAGTGAAAGTTTCACGAATGGGGCAATATAATATCCCTTTTCTTCAATTTAGAGATATTATTATGTAGATTTAGCAGAGAGACATTGTTAACAATGTTCAGTATTATATTAATATATGGGAGAGCATATGATGTATATATTCCAGGCTGGATAGATATATAGCAATCTATATTACATAATAATATATAATTATATATATTACGTACTCTCTATAAAACATACGTGAATTATCATGATACTATTTGTATGCACAATAGGGGATATTATATTTCGTATAACACTGTCGTTTATTTCGTTTAACTCTTTTGTTTTCAAATCATCATGCTATATTTACGTTTTATTTAATGTCATTTGATGTTAGATCTATGATTAAATTATCATTATTTAAATATCTAAGTTTCCTATATGTTGGATCTTTTTGTTTCTCTTTCTGTAAATTTAATATATATTTTATTTTATTCTCTATAACATCAATCTTCACAAATAATATATAGATATATATATATTCATTCGTAAATAGAGATGACTGAAATATTCAATTCAACAACTTTGGAGTTTCTCCAGTCACCTTCATTCTCAACGGTGGTGTCAAACGTTTTTGCTACACAGACTGAATTAAATTTTCTGGAGAAACTATGGGCATCATGGTATACATACATGCAAAATGATATATTGGCAACAGGTTTGTTATTCTTCTTAACACATGAATTGATGTATTTTGGTAGATGTTTGCCATGGTATATCATTGATAAAATTCCATATTTTAGAAAATGGAAATTACAACCAAATTATATCCCAACTGATAAAGAGCAATGGGAATGTTTAAAATCAGTTTTGAAATCTCATTTCCTTGTTGAAGCTTTACCTATTTGGACTTTCCATCCTTTATGTAAGAAAATTGGCATCAGTGTTTCAGTTCCATTCCCATCAATGAAAAAGATGGCCTTAGAATGGGTCTTATTTTTCATTCTTGAAGATATGTGGCATTATTGGGCTCATAGATTATTCCACTATGGTTTATTCTATAAATATATCCATAAGCAACATCACCGTTATGCTGCTCCATTTGGATTAACTGCAGAGTATGCACACCCTGTTGAAGTTATGTCTTTAGGATTTGGTACCGTTGGATTCCCAATTATATACGCTTATTTCACTAGAGATTTACATTTATTTACAATTACTTGTTGGGTTGTTGTTAGATTATTCCAAGCTGTTGATTCTCACTCAGGTTATGACTTCCCATGGTCTTTACATAATTTCTTACCAATCTGGGCTGGTGCCGAGCATCATGATTTGCATCATCATTATTTCATTGGAAACTATGCTAGTTCATTCAGATGGTGGGATTACGTTCTTGATACAGAAAGTGGTACCGGTCCACGTCAATCAAGAGAAAAAAAGTCTAAGATTAGAGGTGAAAAGAAAGCAAAGAAGGCACTATGATCAATTAATATTCTTTATTTATCCCATTATTCATCTTTCACAACATGTATAATATAAACTTTTCATTCATGCTTCTATTGCATCATTTACTGCTATCTGAAAAATAGAAAAACTTGACAAAAAATTAAAAAGAACGAAAAATGTGTCCCCTCTCTTTGGTTTTATTTGTACCTACCATAAACTTATTTATATAACAACTAATTTAATGTCGATATGTCGTTTAGTATCTTTATAAAAGTGTAATTACCTCCGAATATTATCATTAGCTAGTATACTATTTGATATCTAGTCCGTGTAACTGTACGAATAGTAGACTATATAATGTCATATTAGCACCGCCTTTAAATATTTTGCTAATATGTCACATGATTGAATTACATAATATTAATATTTATAGATAAAGGGGAAACAGCTCATGGCATTTGTTTGTTTGATTTTCTATATCTTTAAATTAAAAAAACACTTCTTTGATACAATGATTACTGTTCTTATTTACACCAATTGAACAAATATTTTATCTTTCTTATACAATTACAATATACCAAATAACATATTGATTACTAAATTGTCGTTTTGGAAATTTGAATATTAGATTATAATATTATAAACTATCGCAATATAAACCACAGAGGGCAAACATCAACGGGGGAAACCTGAAACTAATCTACATATATATATAACAAAATGCCACCGCAAATAAATAGAGGACAATTGATTATGTTCATATTGTTTTTAACACTTATGCTTCCCGGATCTCCACCTGAAGATGCTGGATTACCAGCAACTGGAGAACGAAAAAAAATAATGAGTCAGTTTAAAGATGAACTGGTAATTTCACGTCAATCATTGATAAATAATACATACGAACAAGGGTATGGTAACTTAACTGGGTTTAAACTAAGTTATGATGATGCAAAACTACAAAGAAATGCATCAAATTGGCCATTCGATGATAGAGTTGGTGTTCCTTTTGAAGAAGATGAATCTTTGAGTATATTACCAAATTTTGTGAGTAATATGGCATTTGATATATGGAATACTGAGGATCCATTCACAGATGATAAAGAACCAAGTACAGATATACTAAACTCGCAAACTAATAAAGGATCGTATTGGTTTAATGTTTCAAGTACACTAAGAGGAAAATTCGAACTTTATCAAGGTATTGAGGAACTAGTCCCAATTCCTATGTCAATACCACATTATTATAAAGGTCTATCCGACTATGATGAAATAAATAAACAAGTTGACCGCATACCGGAGATCGACCCTACAGCAGATTCTTCCTCATTCGAAGACAGTTTGAGTTCTTTAGCTGTGCCAGCCGATAAAGTTGGTAACGTTACTGACGAGATTGGTACTGTAAAGTTAACCTTTAATAATTTGAATCTAACGTCAGACAGCAAGGATACTACTTCGCTTGCAATGAAGCTTGTGATAAATGACATAGATGACAAACATGATCATAACATCAACCTAAGAGGTGTTTACCATCAAAGTTCAGGAAATTTACTTGCTGTCACAAGATCTGCAAAGTTTGCAGGAACTTACGCCTTACCTCATTTAAATTTACAAGATGACCAATTCTTCAATCAATCTAAACAACTCTCAATGTTTTCATTCAATCAAACTGAGTTGGATGACATTGGATTTGACACAGTACAATCTTTATTGGATTCAAGTGCGAAGTGTGAATATATTGCTTATATGCATCTAGATAAAACCCCATTGTCACAAAAACAAATGAAGCGAATTGATGACGAATTAGCAAGACCATTGGGAAGACCACATGCAGACATACCTCAGTTGAAAATCACATCTGGACTATTGTACTCACCAGACTGTGGCATCCTATTGAAACTAAATGATATCAACGGTCCAAGAACTGAAGTTCATCAACGCACGCTAAGATATGTTTTATTGTTTAGTGCCATTTTAATAGGAACTCAAATTTGGCTATTCATTAAACAGCTGAATGCTACAAACACACCTTCTACTATATCACGTATATCATTATGGTCAATATCTTTGATCAATTTAGTTGATGGATCCCTTTGTATGATAACTTTAGTGTTTTCAATAATCTATACATCTCTTTACATTCAGTTTTCAGTCTGTGCCTTTTTAATCTTCACCTGTTCTTCAATTTTTGAAATAAGATATATGATCATGATATACTCAGCCCAAATTAACGAAAGAAATATTAGTTGGAGAACGGCATTCCAAGGAACTCCAATTGACGAAAGAGTCAACCCAAATACAAACACGGGAGAAACTGATACTGTAGAAGCTACTAATTTACCTGAACAAAATACCCAAGCAGCTGTTCCACAAGATGAATCAACAATCACTGGACAGTTGTATGTTAGATTTTTCTTTTCAATGATTGTTTTCTCATTTTTGATTATGAATGTTATATTATGGCCTAAGAAGCAACGATTATTATTTGAATACATAATGGGATTTATTTTATATTCTTTCTGGGTTCCTCAAATTTATAGAAATGTGATAAGAGGAGCAAGAAAATCATTTACTTGGGAGTTTATTATTGGTACATCAATCATTAGAATAATACCTATCATTTATTTGAATCTTTTCAAAAATCCATTCTATCACCACCACAATAAAAATATTGTTGTCTTTTTCATGAGTTGGTTAATCATACAAATGTTTGTTCTGTGGTTACAAGAGTTACTAGGATCAAGATTTTTCTTACCTGAGAAGTATCTACCAAAAACATATGATTACCATCCTGTTTTGTCATTCGATGACTTGGAAAATGGATTTAGTGTGGAACATGTGAATACAGAAAGAGGAAGAATAGCAGACAGATATTCCAAATGTAAGATAGATTGTGCTATTTGTATGAACTCATTTGAGGTCCCAGTTACTAACAACCTAAGCAATCATAGTAGCTTACAAGAGGCTAGCGATAGTACTTCATTGTTATCAAGCACATCACAAACACCATCACCAACGCAATCACATATCCATGAAACTAGATCAGTTGCAACTAGTGCATTAGGTATCATGTCTAGAAGAAACTATATGGTTACACCATGTAGGCACATATTTCATACTGAATGTCTAGAGAGCTGGATGAAGTATAAATTACAATGTCCAGTTTGTAGAAATAATTTACCTCCTATATAATTTTATAATATAATTAAGGAAGTATATAGTATCTAACTAACATGATTTATGACTTGATAAAGAAGTATAACTTAATGAAATAGATTTCAAAACAAAGTTAAAAAAAAACCATAAATTTGAAAAAAAAAAAAACGTATATATTTATGCACAAGCCAGCATATTTACAGAGTGAGAATCTGAGATCCGAGATTTGTACGAGAGGTAAATCGTTCCATTACTTGAATGACTTGAATAGTTTTGTTGCAAAGAGCTGTATAAACCAACGGTACATAGTTATAAACACTTGTAAGTTGTACTGTATATAGACATATACTGTTTAGAAAAACAACAAGGATAATAAAATAAAAAATGGCTATTCCTACAAATATCAAAGCGTGTCTATTTGACATGGATGGGTTGATTATCGACTCTGAAAGAATCTATACTCAAGCTATATCAGAAATTTTACAATCACCAAGATTCAACCATCCTGAAGGATTACAATGGTCATTAAAAATTAAGTTACAAGGTTTACCAGGCCCAGAAGCTGCACAAGTTATTATTGATGAATTAAACTTGAAAGATGTTACCAAACAGGAATTATATGAATTAACATCAGCTAAACAGAGTGCCTTATGGCCATCTGTTAATTACTTACCTGGTGCTTTGGAATTAATTCAATATTTATCATCTAAAAATATCCCTATTGGATTATGTACATCAAGTCACAAAGATAAGTATGAATTAAAGACAACCCATTTAAGACATGGATTTGATCTTTTTGAAACAACCGTCACTGGTGATAACGAGGTTATTAAAGGTAAAGGCAAACCATTACCTTTCATTTGGTGGCTTGGATTATCCAATCTTAATGAAAAATTAAAGAAAGAGGGAAGAATCGAAGAAGATATTCAAATGAAGGACGTTTTAGTCTTTGAAGATGCAGTTCCAGGTTTTATCTCTGGTAAAAGAGCTGGTGGTTATGTCATTTGGGTTCCTGATCAAAATGCATTAAAGGAATTAAATAATGATGAAATTAGTAATATGTTAGGTAAAGGTGGTAATGAATTTGGTGAATTGTTAGAATCTTTAGAGAATTTTGATAAATCTAAATATGGTTTGTAATATATATTCTAAATACACAAATTTCACGAATGACTAATATAATAATAATAACAATAAAAAAAAAAAGGAATACATAACGGACGGTAATATTAAAAGTTAATAAATATCTATAAAAAATATAAAGAAGAAGAAAAATAAATAAAATGATAAAATGAAAATGGAAGGGAAAATAGAGGAAAAGAGTTTTTACAGTACCTAGTATGGTGCATTACGGAACAAGAATGAAATACTTTCACCATTGTGTAATCTTCTAATTGATTCAGCTAAAACACCAGAAACATCTATAGCATCTAATTTAGGACACAACTTTAATTTTTCTTCAAATGGAACAGTATTTGTACAAACAACTCTTTCTAATTTAGAGTTATTAATATTTTCAATAGCTTTACCACTTAAAATACCATGCGTCACAATTGCGATAACTGACTTGGCACCATTTTCTAATAAAATTTCAGCAGCTTTTGCTAAAGTACCACAAGTATCAGCCATATCATCAACAATGATACAAATTTTACCGGTAACATCACCAACTAAAACCATTCTCGACACTTCATTAGCTCTTGCTCTTTCTTTATGAATTAAAGCAAAATTTAAATCTAATCTATCTGCTAAACCTGCAGCTCTTTTAGCTCCACCTGCATCTGGTGAAATAATAATTGCATCGTTAACATCTAAATTTTCTTTAATATATCTAACAACTGAAGGTTCCGCATATAAATTATCAACTGGAACATCAAAGAAACCTTGAATTTGTGATGCGTGTAAATCCATTGTGATAACATGATCACAACCTGCAGTAGTTAACATATCAGCCATTAATTTAGCTGTAATTGGAGCTCTGCTTTTATCTTTTCTATCTTGTCTTGCATATGGGAAATTTGGTAAAATTGCAGTAATTCTTCTTGCAGATGCAGTTTTACAAGCATTAATCATAATTAATAACTCTAAAACTTTATCATTTACTATACCTGAACCAATTTGCATAATAATAAATATATCTTCATCTCTAATTGATTCACCAATAGAGAATGAGACTTCTTGATTTGAATCACGATTGATATCAACTGGAGTTAACGCTAATCCAAGACTATATGAAAACAAAGACTAGTTAGTAAAATAAAATAAAGATTATTGATAACAAAGTATTTAAATATAACCTTATACATACCGTTTAGCAACTAATTCAGCTAAACCTCTATGGGTATCACTTGCCAGTAACTTAATTGAATTTGAGGACATGATATATAAGAACTATAACTAAAACACAACTTATATTTGAATAACAGACATATAATCTAACTGATTATTGGACTTGTATGATATTGAATATATATATAGATATATAATGAATATATATTATTTATATATATATAACTGTACAGTCCTCCTTTAATTTTAAATTTTTGTACTGTTACTGTTTTTCTTTTTTCTTTTTTTTTGATTTTTTTTTTTTTTTTTTTTTTTTTTTTTTTTTTTTTTTTTTTTTTTTTTTTTTTTTTTTTTTTTTTTTTTTTTTTTTT
>JAJLSX010000011.1:116159-138294 GCA_030567815.1 Ogataea piceae | reverse complement strand
CATAATTTATTGAAAGTTCATACACCCAATATATTACATAATCTTATATGTAAAACTGATGTTTGTGGTTTGGCTGATTTGAACTTGAAATGTGATGTACCAGTATAAGTAATCACTTGCCTATTCTATATATAGTTAGAGATATATTTTATATATATGATCGATTTAGTTTTGACCATTTTCTTCTGTTTAGTTCCAATTTAATTTTTAAGATCAATGAGTTATTCTCCAACAACGATAGATTATAAGAAGTTATCACCGGTTAGAAAATCACAGAGGAGTGTTGTTAGTACCAATTCAGATATAGATAGATCTTTATCACATACACCTTCACTAGTGGTATCACAGCTGGATGATTTTACGAATCATCCAATTAAAGTTAACTCTGCAGATTTTTTATCAAAGACTAAGATTCCTAAATTGATATCGCCTGATTTACCTTTAAATTTATTAAATAAGTATTCTATACCACAGTTAAAGATTGAAGATTTTAAAGTTAATAGGAGAGATACAAATTATCAACATTCTGCCATTGGATCAATATCTCCTGAAATCAATACTACAAATAATAACAAGAAACTTGAAGATATTGATGAATCAAGTAGTTCTAAAAAAATATCATACATTTCTAAAGCTAAAGAGTTAAAACATAAGGGTGAAATAAATTTCAATAAGAAGAATTATCAAGAGGCAGCTCTGAATTTTTTGGAGTCTTTAATTCTCTTCATAGTTGAGTTTTATTTACAAGAGCTGCGTAGTGCTCATAAAAAGAGCACTAATATAAAGAGTATTTCAGTTAAAGAGAAAAATTGGTTTAATTTGATAAAATTTAATAATAAGATAATAGATAATTTTACATCACTGTTTGATGTAACATCATCTCCAATTAATAATTCAGATTCACTATTAGGTTCAATATCTGGTGTGGTAGGATTAGCAAATTTTTTAAATGCATCAATGATATCTCATCTTCGTCATTCTACGAATTTAATAGCTAGAAATATATTGAATGATGATGATGGTGATAATGAGAAGGAAGATGGTAAAGAAGATATCAATGAATTGAATTTAAAGTCATTAAGATTTGAAAAATTGTGTAAAAAATTTATACTGAGAGGAGAATCAAATTTGGGAATAAAGAAAATTTTTGAGAATTATCCTAAATGTTTCTGGGGATCGATTGAATTTGGTAATCCGATATCAAATAGCAATGGAAACAATGAAACACAAATTTCAACACTTTCATTACAAGAACAACAAAAATTATACACCAACCCTAAGGTTGCAATTCAGTTGTTAAAAGAAGGTAATTATAATCTCCCTATATCTAGTATGATTTTTGCAGATTTAGAAGGTGGGGGATTACAAGGAGTGATAAGTTTTAGTTATGCATTCTTAAGAGAATGGGTAGTTACACAAAGAATGGATGGTTATAAATGGTGTACATAGTTTATGTAAAATAAAGCACCGTAAATAATTTATGATTATGACTCGAATAACAAGGAGTAACTGATATATATATATATACTAGGAATAATATAGGACTGAACAGAATGCTGTCACCAACCATAAGTAAGAAAAAAAAAGAGATACTTTTAAACCAAAAAAGAAATCCAAATAACAGAAAGTCAAGTCTAGGTGTTTTTTTTTTTTGTTTTTTTTTTGTAAAATTTTTTTCATTTCAAGAGAAATAAGTGACAACGACCATACATACACAAAGGAATTTTTCTTAAAAGAGAAGAATATTTGTGCATACGGGAAGGAGACAAACGAGTGACTTTTGTAACTTGTAACACTATAAAGCATTTGCAGCTTCTGAAGCTAAAGTATCTGGATAAAAGTAGAAAGACATTGCAATAATCAAATATGTACAAATTAACATGACACCTTCCAACCAATTAGATTCACCATCCAAGATCAAATAATTTGTAATTAAAACGGCAACAAACATAACTGCAGTTTCATATGTTGAGAAATATAGAGACATTGGAACACCAGCTGCCCAACCAATCAAGACTAAAAATGGGGTAACAAATAATGAAATTTGAATAGAAGAACCAACTGCAACACCAACTGCTAAATCCATCTTATTCTTATAAGCAACAACAACAGCTGTAACATGTTCAGCAGCATTACCAACAATTGGGATAACGACTAAACCAATAAAAGTTTTAGATAAACCAGATGATTGAACGATACCATCAATTGAAGAGACTAAGTAATCAGCAGAGATTGAAACTAAAACTGTAGTAATTAATAAGATAACTAATGAAGAAGTTGCTGTTAAATGTGCAGGTTCTGAAGAATCTTGTGATAAATCGTACAAAGATTTTGGTCTTGAAACTAAGAAAGATCTATTTTTATGAACCGCTGAAGGATGAGCTTCTTCAATTTCACTTTGAATAATAGCTTCTGCAGATAATGGAACATTTCTACCAGAAGATGAAGATCTAACAACATTTGTTTCATCGTCATCGTTTGATTCAGCTTCAGCTTCTTCAAATAAGAATTTATGTGTATATAATTGGAAAAATAAGTAAAAACAGTAAACAATTAAAAGTAAAATTGAAGTACCTCTTGAAAATTCTAAAATTTTAGAATCTAAATTTGGGGTAGTATCAGGTAATGAAGCATGGAATGCAGCTGGTAATAATAAACCAATAACTGATAAAGCTAATAAAGAAGTCATTGTTTGTGCCACTGTTTGATTAAAAGATTGTTGTGGATACTTAATACCACCTGCAATGAAACAACATCCCAAGACAAGTAATAAATTTGACAAGATTGAACCTAGCATTGAAGCTTGAACAACGGTAATTTGTCCTTGTCTTAATGCAATAATACTAACAATTACTTCAACTGCATTACCAAATGTGGCATTTAATAAACCAGCTAATGAATTATTATGTATAGATTCACCCAATTCTTCAGTTGCATATGCTAAAACTGAAGCCAATGGAATTATAGCAAGAAAATTAAATATAAATATTAAACTTGGTGCCCATTGTAAAAAACTTGATAAAATACCAAATGGTAAAAAAATCAACAATATATTAACCGGAGATGATTTCAAAGTTAATTTAAAAATTGCACAAGCTTTAGTTAATTTAGATTCACCAGATTGTGAATTCCCACCTCTTGCACTTGATGGTAATAAAGATGTAGATTCAGATGACATGATTGTGTACTATATAAACAATCAAATATGTAAATTATATATATATATATATATATATATATAGAAAGATATATAAATAGAGATAGATATATTTTTTTGTTTATCACTTTACTAAATTTTTTTTTGTGTTTTTTTGTTCCCTCTTGTTCCCTCAATCGATTACGCTTTTTAGAAATTTTAAAATATTTATTAAAATAAAAATCCCAGCCTTTTTATCCTTTAATATGAGGGAATTTTAAATATTCAATTTATACAGTATTTATAGTTTCATATTTAAAGGATAATTGATATATTATTATATATATATATATATATATATATATATAAGATGTATATATATGGTGAGTGATATATCATATAGTTTAAGGTACATCATTGAAATATTCAGGGCTTAGAAATGCACTGCTCTTTTTATAGATAAACGAATAAAAGACCCTGATTACATAAGTTTTATTTATTTATTTATATATTTGGAGATGTTCTGTATTATATAATATGTTATATAATCCCAAATTGCTCTTCTTTTTTAAAAAAAAATAAAAGTTTAAAATTATGTAATATATTATATAATGAGTTACAAAAGTTCTTAGATAATACAAGAATGGGTATTTAACCAAATGGGTATTTAAACAAATGTGCATATACACACACACACACATTCAGAATTTAAAACTCTCAAAGAGTCAAATGTGTACGTACATATACATATAACTAAAGGTATATTACAGTACTAAAAACACACTTGTCAACACTCTTACTTATCAACACAACTATAAATATAAAACTATAAATACACTCAAATAGACTAACTCAACCAATACTATTGTATTTATATAAATATATATAACTATAAATACATATATATATAAATATAAATATATAAATTGATACAACTGATATAACCACTGCATATAGATGATCATCAATTTTTACCCCATATGGAAATATAAAATTTCCCTGTTGTAAATATAATTATAAATTTAGGTACTATAAAGGCGTACTATACACGTAAAATATAGTAAATAAACATTTTAATAATTGCATTGCGCCTATTCATTCTCTTAGTAAACGTACGCGACGCGACACGTATAATTGAAAAAAATTCTTTGTAATTTAAAATTATGGCCCATGGCCTATGGCCCATGGCGCCCCTGGCGCCCCTGGAACCTTCCTATGTTTGAGCCTGAATTTTTTAAAAACACGCGGTAGATACCTATAATTAGTATATATACAGGCAGTACGCATAAATTTTTTATAATTTCTAGCCTACCCCTGTCATATTTATATATATACGTATATATTTATAAGCACGTAGTGCATATGATATTTACAGATCTGAAGGGATGGATATATTTAATGTATGGCTACATATTATTCATCCCTTTATGAAAAACAACACACGATTTACTATCTCAATAGATGCATTGAGTAAATTAACGTTGTTTGTTGTATTATGGGTTTAATGCTCAAACTTTTCACTTGTAAATGTGGATATAATATATAATATTATATATATATATATATATATATATATATTTGTGTTTGCGTTTGCGTTTGTGTTTTTTCTTGTGTTTTATTTTTCTTCTCTATTAGTTTTTTACTGTGATTTTTTGTCTTTTTTTTGTCCTTCTCCAGTACCCACATCATATCTCAATTGTCTCACTTTACTCATTTCAAAAATGTCTGATTTACAAGCTATGCATATCTTTTTGAGAAAGTCTGTCTCTCAAGAGATGGTTCATTTCTTAGTTGCAACTACAAATACAGTTATTATGGTTCCAAAGAAACAACAAAATACAGATTATTTACTATCACCACCAGCATCTCCAACTGACAATAGTGTTGAAAGTATCCCTGATCTTTATACCTTTATTGAAAAATTAATTGTTTATACACATGTTCAAACTCCAACTTTAATGGCTTCATTGGTTTATCTTACCAAATTACGTTCAATTTTACCTCCAAATTCAACAGGGATGGAAACTACTAGACATCGTATATTTTTAGGTTGTTTAATACTAGCTGCAAAGAATTTAAATGACACTAGTCCAATGAATAAACATTGGGCTAAATATACAGATGGTTTATTAACTTTACACGATGTTAACGTTTTGGAGATGGAATTGATTCAATATTTAGGTTGGGATAATTTGAGAATTAGTGATAAAGATTTAATTCAAAATTTTAGTGTCTTTTTAGATCCAATTAAAAAGAAGTTAAGATACCAAAGTGATGCTAGAATTGTCAATACTAGAGAATCAATTAAATCTAGTCATTCTTCAAGATCTTTATCTACAAATACAGAACCTTTATTCTCATACAATTCTGTTAAACCTTCACATTCATATGTCTCACTCGCACCACCACCACCACCATCACCTCAACAACAACTGGAACAACAACAATACTTACCTTCTCCATCTTGTTCAAGAAAAACTTCTGCTTCTTCGATAAAGAGAATATCAGCTGTTCCAAATTTACATACAATTTACAAGTCACACCCATCTCGCTCTTCAACTTCCTCAACTACTTATACCCCATCTTCATCAACTGCTTCAGTTCCTTCGCTGATGTCTTCAAATTCAACAGTTTCAACTTCAATTACTGCTTCTTCTTCACAATTTTCAATTTCAATGGATCATCAAAATATAACTAGGTTAAATGATTCCATTGAAAATGATATTAAATTTAAACCTAAACCATTAAGACTTTTAAGTCATGATAATTTAGTTACTCAAAAGGAAAATATAGATATTTATTCAGCTCAACCTTATAGTAATAATAATTTACCTCTAAGAGTTGTTAATGCTAGTTATTGATTATATTTTAATTGTGGGTCTTCTGGGTTTTTAGGTTTTGTTTATTTTGTGTTTTATTTATTTTGTGCTCGATTTTTTTATGTTTTTTTTTTTTTTTTCTTTTTTTCTTTTCATTCTCCCCTTATTTATTCTTTACATATGTACGCGCTGGCGCAACTTTGTGTGCATTTTACTATTTGTTTTATTTATATTCTAGTTGTGGGTTTTTTTTTTCTGTTTTGACCACATTTACAACAACGAAAACTTAATGATATTTGATACCTTTTTTAAATTACTTTGTAAAAATTACAGTAATTTTTTTACTTGTTGAATAGAATAGAACAAAAAACATTTAATTAAAATGATATAGTATAAAGAAACAGATAAAAAAAAAAGAGCATAACCAAACAAAAAAAACACACGCGTTGAAATATTAAAAAGAAAATAAATATTCAACTATTCATTATTTAACCGCATATTAATCTAATTATATAAATCATCTTCATCTTCATCGGCAGCTCCAAAAGCGGCACCTGAACCACTTTCAGTAGCATCAGATCCTAAACCAGTTGAACCTTCACCGTCAAACTTAAAGTTGGTAAATTGACCTCTTGAAGCTTGTAATTGTTGAGCATAAGCTTCGTAACGTCTTAATTCTGCAGGAGAAACTGAACGTTTAGCTGTCTTCATAGCTTCTTCGAAATGTGCTTTGGTAATATATGGAACAGGATCAACGAAATCATCTTCTTCTTCAACTTGTTCTGTCTTGACTGGGCTAGTCTTTTCAGCATCTTCTTCAACCTTCATTTCAACATCTTCTTCACTTTCCTTCTTTGCCGCTTTTTCTTCTTCGTATCTTCTATGAGCCTCAATAGAATCTTTAATGGCAAATTTAGCAGCTCTTTGAACAATATATGATAAATCAGCACCAGAGAAACCATTTGTTGATTTAGCAATTGCTGTTAAATCTAAGCCTGGTTCTAATGGAGTGTTTCTTAATTGAGCTTCCATAATCGATAATCTACCAGTTTCATCTGGTAATGGAACATAAATTAATTGATCTAATCTACCTGGTCTTAAAATAGCTGGATCAATTTGATCTGGTCTATTAGTAGCACCAATGATAAACACATTCTTTTTAGCATTCATACCATCCATTTCAGTTAATAATTGATTAACAACTCTATCAGAAGCTCCACCTGCATCACCATTACTACCACCTCTAGCTTTAGCAATTGAATCTAATTCATCAAGGAAAACAACAGTTGGTGCAGCAGCTCTAGCTTTATCAAAGATATCTCTAATATTTGATTCAGATTCACCATACCACATACTTAATAATTCTGGACCTTTAACTGAAATGAAATTAGCTGAAACTTCAGTGGCAACAGCTTTAGCTAATAAAGTTTTACCAGTACCTGGTGGACCAAAGAATAAAACACCTTTAGTTGGTGATAAACCAAATTTAGTATATTGATCTGGATGTAACACTGGATATTCAACAGTTTCTTTTAATTCGGTCTTAATACCATCTAATCCTCCAATATCATCCCAAGTAACATTAACACTTTCAACAACAGTTTCACGTAAAGCAGATGGATTAGAATTACCTAATGCAAATCTAAAGTTTTCCATGGTAACACCTAATGAATCTAAAACTTCAGCATCAATATTTTCTTCATCTAAGTCAATTAAATCCATCTTTTCTCTAATTTGTTGCATAGCAGCTTCTGAACATAATGATGCAATATCGGCACCAACATAACCATGAGTTTCAGCTGCAATTGTTTCCAGATCAACATCACCACCTAATTTCATATTTTTGGTGTGAATTCTTAAAACTTCTAATCTACCAGTAGCATCTGGAATACCAATATCAACTTCTCTATCAAATCTACCAAATCTTCTTAAAGCAGGATCAATTGAATTTGGTCTATTGGTAGCAGCAATAACAACAACATTAGATCTTGCCTTCATACCATCCATTAAAGTTAATAATTGTGAAACAACTCTTCTTTCAACTTCACCATTAGTCTTGTCTCTCTTTGGAGCAATTGAATCGATTTCATCAATGAAAATAATTGCTGGAGAATTCTTTTCAGCTTCTTCAAAAGCTTTTCTTAAGTTTGATTCTGATTCACCAGCCATCTTTGACATAATTTCAGGACCATTAATTAAAAAGAAAAATGCACCAGTTTCATTTGCAACAGCTCTTGCCATTAAAGTTTTACCAGT
The DNA here is from genome assembly GCA_030567815.1 of Ogataea piceae. Taxonomy (NCBI): domain Eukaryota; kingdom Fungi; phylum Ascomycota; class Pichiomycetes; order Pichiales; family Pichiaceae; genus Ogataea; species Ogataea piceae. The sequence goes on along the minus strand of JAJLSX010000011.1, from coordinate 130,083 downwards.
ACCTGGAGGACCATACATTAAAATACCTTTTGGTGGTTTAATACCAATAGCTTTAAATAATTGTGGATGTCTTAATGGTAATTCAACTAATTCTCTAATTTGAGCCATTTGTTTTCTACAACCACCAATATCATCATAACCAACTTCATTTAAATTATTTTCTTCATCTTCTCTATTAATTGGTTCACCTTCTGAATGTATTATAGTATCTTGAGAAACAATTGCATGTTCTTCAGGTTCAACTTCAACAACTTTAAATTCAACTTGTCTCATACCACCTCTAACAACAAAGTGATCACCTTTTCTAACTGGTCTATAAGCATCAACAAAATAAGGCTTTAAGAAAACATCAAATAATGAACCTGTTAGACCTTCAATTGTATCAGCAATTGGTAAAACAGAAATTCTAGTTGCAAATTTAATTTCTGGACATGGATGAATTGAAACAACATCACCTAATCTAACTCTTAAGTTATTTCTGGCAACTCTATTGATTCTACAAACACCATCTTCAATATCATCATCTGCAAGAACAATTAAAACTGTATCTTTTCTCTTTTTACCTTTTATTAAAGCTGCATCACCACGGAATAATTGTAATGTTTCCATAGTATTTGATGACATTGAAATAATTGAATTGTCATCATTGGTAGCGTCATCAACAACTAAAGCATTTTCCTTCTTCTTTCTTCTTAAAATCGCAGTAGCTGTTGAATCTTCAGGTTCTGATGCCTTACCAGAGGCATCTAATAATGTTTTCTTTTCATTAACCATTATGAAGTTTCTTTAGTAGTCAATTTATTGAAACAAATAAGATATAAACTTTGAAAAGTATTAAATAGATGTAAACAAAAATCAAAATAAATAAAGAAAAAGATTTATAAAAAGGTGGCAATTAATTATTGAATTGAAATCAAATTACTTACTTACTACTAAAAAAAAAAAAAAAAGACACTGAAAGCTCCATTAATTTTCAATGGCACAAAAAAAAAGAAAATTATTTTGCCACTCGAATTTTCTTCCAAATTTATAGGATTACGTAAATTATTATATAATATGTATGTTTTATCTGTTGATCTCTAAACATCGTACAATTGTACGAATATATTAACGTTCAATGGTTTATATAGTCTGGTAGTTTATAGTGCATAGTTTACGGTAGTTATATAGTCAGATAAAGTATTCATTATATTGGTAAGTTAATTAAAGAGATAGTTTGTATAGAAAACAAACAACTTTTTAAATACGTGGAGATTTAGATAAGAGAGGGAGGCGGGAAGATTACAATATTTATTGTTGTTCTAATTTAGCAACTAATTCTTTAGCAAATGCTGCTAATTCACCCATATCAGCTTGTTTGGCAGGCCATCCGACGGTTAAACCAGATTCATTATCTTTCTTTGGAATTAAGTGGAAATGAACGTGATCAACTTCTTGATGAGCAATTCTACCATTGTTTTGTAAGATATTGTAACCTAATCCTTCTGGAGATTCAACTTCTAAATCTAATGCTTTGACTAATTTCTTAGTAACTGGTAAAATATCAGCCAAGTATTCATCTGGAATGTTGTGTAATTTAGCACCGTGATATTTTGGAATAACTAATAAGTGACCTTTGGCAGTTGGTTGAATATCTAAGAATGAGTATGAGAATGGAGTTTCAATTAATTTGAATGATGGGATTTCACCTGTGGTAAAGTTAGTATAATTGAAAGAAAATAAGACAAGTAAGTATTGCATTAAATTACGTACCTTTAATGATCTTACAGAAGATACAAGATGCTTCATGGGCAGCGGCAACGGCAGACATTGTATGTTAATTATATGATATTATATGTAGTAATTATCAATCTTAATTGAGTAATGTATAGTAAACTGAAATAACTTATTGTAATATATCATTGGAGTTAAAAGTTGTAATTAATTAGCCTGTGAAATTTGAATTTTTTTTAATTTTTGGCTCTTCTACTCGTCATTTTAAGTATATATTACATAATCAAGTTTTCAAAATTATCTGTGAGTAGTGCTATATCTATCATGTCTATGCTTTTTCACAGTTTTATATGGTACAGTATATTACAGTTTAATCAATAAGGAAATTATGTATATCAACGAATAAAATTGGGAAACTAAACTCTTCTCTTTTATAATGCTAAAGAAAACCCCCTCAAAACAAAAAAAAAAAAAAAAAAAAAACAAAGAATAATTATAATTTGAGTAGGTGATAAGAGAGATCAACTGATATATATACATATGTAAAATTAATTAAAGTCCCACCATAGAACTAAATTGTCTTAAACCCATACTAGTAATCATTTGGAAACCTTGAGCACCGAATGGGAAATAGCTTAAAGTATAGTATAAAACTGCGAAAATTTCAATAAATCCAGTTATCAATGTTAATATAGTTGATTTTAAAATTGCAGCACAGTAAAGTGTACTTAAGACACTACTGAAAAAGACAATAGTGAAAGGTAATCTTTCCTTTGATATTAAATGTTTAAAATAATCAACTGGACCTTGTAAACAACTAAAACTTAAAACAAACAAGATCGAACCTAATGTCCATAGCATTGCAAATTTTCTAGGTTTTAATGTTAAAACTGGGAATAATACTATACCTAAGCCAAAACAAACAGCAGCTCCAGCCATTAAACAAAAGAAACAAATAAATCTTTCAAATCTAGATAGTTTAAACCAAGATGGTTCAGTAGTAGTGGAAGATTCTAAATCAGAATTATTTAATGGCAATACATTATAAGCTTGGTTATAACCATCTGATAACTTATCTGTGAATGATGTGAAAAATGATTTGGCTTTATCAGTGATTGTATCATCTCCGTTGCCACTTGCTGAAGGATCTGATGGGCCACCAGTCCTAGTTGTTCTCCAATTTGAAAGAAATTGTGCATTTGTAGATTCAGACATGTTTTATATATATATAAATTTAGTGAATAGTATTTATAGGAAGCAATATATTCAATTTACCAAAACAAAACAATAAATATAGTAAATATGTCTTGTCTACTTGTTATTTATTTATTTATTTATTTATTTATTTATTTATTTATTTATTTATTTATTTATTTTTATTTTTTAATATTTTTCTGATTCCGAGAATTTAATCGGATTTTTATTTTTAGTGTTTTTATTATTATACAAAAGGCTGTGTAAACTGTTTTATATATATATGAGGGGATATTTCATATTATATATATACTGGAATAATTCGGATATTATATTTAGGTGTATATAAGGACATGGAATAGAGAAATATATAGTATAAAATATAAAGTAGAAGTCAAAGCGAATGTGGTAAACAAATATAGTAAATATAATATAGTTATAAATATAGAGATAATAGAAAGGAAAGAAAAAAAAGAGAGAGAGAGAGAGAGAGAGAGAGAGAGAGGTATATATAATATTAGAAGCGGCGTATCTATAGAAAGTAACCTCATAGTCTAAAGGAATCACGGATTCCAGGTCTCTGAGTTTCTACTTGGATTTTGCAAATCTGTATTCAGATTCAGTGATCCATTAATCAATTCATCAAAAAAGTTATTAGAGTCATCAAAATTAGTTGTACTTACTGGAGTTTGTTGTTGGATTTGCTGAGGTTGTTGAGGTTGTTGAGGTTGCTGAGGTTGATTTTGAGGAGTGTACACTTGGTTTTGATTTTGATTTCCGGGGCTATCAAAATTGAATTCAAATGGACTTGATGTGTTTGGAGCACTATCTGAATATTGTTGTTGTTGGTATAAATAAGCCTGTTGCTGTTGCTGTGATTGATTTTGTTGTTGTTGAGTTGAAGTTGGAGTTGGGATTTGTTGTTGGATTGGTGATTGAATATTTTGTTGTTGCTGTTGTTGTTCTGGTTCATTTAATTGAGTTTCAGAAACGTCTGCAACATTTCCACCAAGTTTCGACAATTCATCAATTTTAGACATTAATAATTCTAGTCTTTCATCTTGACTTTTAGAGATATCTTGTAAATAACCGACATAATCAACACATTTAGCTAAAATTGTACTTTTATTAGCTTTAATTTCTTTACCTTTAGATTTTGAAGGAACATAAAGTAAAGTTGGAGGTATTAGAGAACCCATCTCTTTTATCTTTTCTTTAATTAAATCTCTTCTTCTTCTTTCAACTGCATTGTGTAATTCTCTACGACGATGTAATTTTGATTCTTTACTAAATGAACTCTTTGGATTTAAATGAGATATTGAAGCTGGAGAACCAATAGATTTGAAAGATGGAGAATTTAAAGGAGATTTCAAATATGAGTCATTAAAACTATTTCCCTGATATGAACCATATGGAGAATCTAAATATCCATCGTATGTTGAAGCAGGCGAAACTAAATTATTTAGAGATGTACCTAATTGGGAACCATAACTTTTACCACCTTGGTTACTTATACTACCTGATCTTTGATTATGAATAGAACTTGAAAAAGATGGTTTTATTTGAGGAGACGCAAACTGTGAGCTATAATTCAAATTATTAGTAGCAGATATACTTGCGGACCTTTCAGAGATTGAAGTTGATGGAATAGCCTGTGGACTCAAAGCATTTGTATCTTGATAGTCATCATTATTGAATTTCAAACTATTTCTTGGAACAAGATTGTTATTGATGGTATTATTTCTAATAGTATTCAAACTACTACCATAATCATCAGCTGCATCAACATTTAAAGTTGGAATTTGTTTACTGTTATTAATTGGGAATCCTCCATTTTGAAAGTTGTAGTCAAATTCAACATTACCCATACTAAATGGTGAACCATCATTAGCTATTGAAGTATTATTAAGTTGTTGCTGTTGTTGCTGCTGATTAGAGTAATTATCAAAGTTATTACTTGGAGTAGTAGTAGTGCTACTAGTAGTAGGATTGGTATTTGATGACACGGCTTGTTTATTTAAACTTTGAACAAATGAATCAATCTCGGAGATATCAAATGGTTGTGGTTGTTGGTTTGTACTTGAATTCGATTGATTGTTTGACAACCGATTACCCTCGGTCAAAAAATCGAAATTATCCATCTATCAATTGAAAATGAAAATATAATACACCCACCACCAATAAATGAATGGAAGACTTGACCCTAGAATTGAATAGGAATATTGAATTAATACTAAATATAGTAGTATATAGTTATCAAATTATAATATGATAGTGTATGATTACTTAAAAAAAAGGCACACAAAAAGTCAATCCCACAAACAAAGTGGTAAATAAATATATAAAACAAAAATTAAAAATAAATTATAAAAAAACACTAAACAATTTATTATTAATATTTTATTATTTATTTTTATTATAAATTTTGTTTTTTTTTTTTTTTGGTAACAAAGAAATTCCATTTTCAACTTTTTTTTTTTTGTTTTTTGTGCTAAAAATTTTTTTTATTTTTTTTATTTTAATTTTTTATAATTTACGTAATTTATTATATAATACTTTTTGTATGATTATGTAAAAAAGTTAGATTATATAATATATTATATAATTTTGCTGTATTATATAGTGTGCTGTGTGACTCGGTGTCAGTATATGTGTCGCTTTGATATTAAAAGGGGATATCTGGTATAGGTGGTAACTTTTTAGAGTATTTGCCTCTGTGTTCCCTTTTTGTACTTTGAAGAAAGTTTAGCTCTGCAGTGATATCTATAGGATTAGAGATTGAATTTATATCAATAGAGGGTGATTTTTTCTGTTTTGAAGGAGAATTTCTACTGTTTAGTATACTGTTTGTATTGGTATTTGATGGGGAGGTTAAGGTAGGACTGGTGGTGGTATCACTACTACTACTATTGTTATTTCTCTCTCCTAGAGAGAATTTTTTCAATCTAGAAGATATTGTTTCTAGTATATTGTCGGTATTATCACTTAAATCAAGGAAACTTTCTTCTTCGGTGGGGGTTTCAATCGCACATCTTATAACTTGGTCGTCATTTACCGCTGTAATTCTAGAATATTTGTATTGTCTTGGTGGTGGTGGTGGTGGTAACCTTCTTCTTGGTGGTGGTACATCATTATTATGTTCCAATATAGGAGGTCCTGTGTAATAAGGTACTGCTGTTGGTTTATCTTCAAATGGTATAGAATCTTCTTCTTCCCTTTCATCGGTATCCAATTGGATTATATTTCTCCTTTTCCTTCTTTGTCCTTGACTTTGATTTATATCATTAGTGAAAATTAACTCTGTATCAATTACTGGATCAACAACACCTTCTCTTTTCTTTATATTCTTCTCTCTTTGTTGTTTCCTTTCATATTCATACCTTGTTAAAAATGGAGAATCAAGTTGAGATTGTGATTTAGATTTAGACTCATATTCATCTACTTTCTTATTTGATGGATTCAGATGTGGTATATCTAAAAGGGGAAATAATTCATCTACAGTTGAATCTTCAAAATTATCATCTTTGTGTCTATCATTACTAGCTATAGTAGCAGCAGTAACAAAAGAATTTTTATCAAATTTAACATTGTTAATCATCCTAATCATATCTTTATTCCTTAGTTCAATCATTGAATGATGTTTAGTAGTACGCTCTTTGCTCTCTCTTGATTTTATTACTGGATTTGTAATTAATAGTATTTTATTCATTTTATTATTCTTATATGATAATTGTTTAACTTTATTAAAACTACTTTGTAATTCTCCTTCTTCAATAGTTGGATTTGGACTTAAAAAATTTACTATTCTTTGAACACGTTGAGAAACAGTGCTCTTTTTATTGGATTTCCTTGTGTTAGGTACTACCTCTTTTTTAATTAAGGACACGGTTTCATTAGGACTTTGACTCTTTTGTGAATCATTGTCTAAATCTTCTCTCAAAGCAACACTCATTTCATATGCATACACATATACACATAGATATATACATAAAAAGAACAAAAAAGAAAAATCAGTTTATCAAATTAAACCATTTCAATCAATTTTTTTTAAACAAATTTTAATTTATATATATAACTACACTATATGACCCATAGATTTTATGTATTTTACAACCAACATTGATTTTCTTTTCTGGTAAAAATTTTGCAGAAAATAATGGAATAGTAGGAATAAAAACTGTTATCTGTCTTGCTTAATAAATAACTCGTTAAATTGATGCAATGCGTCCTGCTGAAAGAGTTAAAAATTAAAAGTTTAATTATGTCTCAGCCATTTGAAATTTGAAATTTTCCTATTAGGCTATCTGCCCGTGGGCCATTAACTAATAAGTTCTTACTACTAACTAGTAGCTTCTAAGTTCTAAGTTCTAAGTTCTAATTCTAATTCTAAGTTCTAAGTTTTATGTTCTAACTAGTAACTACTGATTTCAGAGCTGAGAGTAGTTACTAGCAAGTAGTAAGTACTGAGTCCTGGCCAGTAAGTTCAAAGTTATAAATACTAAGTGATAACTACTAAAATACTAGTTAGTCTGTTATAAGTTACAGCTTAGTACCTATGACTCTACAGATCTAGACTCTAGGCTCTACAATATACAATGTACAATGTACAATGTACATAACAGTTCCAATTCATTACAATTATGTAGTTGTACACTATTTACAGAGATTACGTAACCTAAATTACTACGAGTACGCATTTGAAAAACGTGTAGAGATGTTTTAAAAATATTTTTTAAAAAAATTTAAAGATAAACAAACAATGGAAATTTATAGGATCGAAGAAGCGTGTCTGTCTATTTTTCAATATGATGATACCATTGATTCATAACTGGCAATTAGACATATAGAGGTACATATTCTATTTCTATTCAATTAAGTTCATGAGTTACCGTTATCGTGGTAGACGGAGGAGAGGTGCAATCAGAGGTAGACCTCGCCGCGGTGCCAGTTCTACGACCAGAGGTGGTAATCCACCAACTGAAGCAGAATCTGGAGAATCCCGTGATTCATCCATACAAAATTTACAGAAGGATGATTATATAGAGTTATTGAAACCAAGAGAGGAGAGACATTTTGAAGAATTTTATGATAACTTGGATGAAACAGCAAATTTACCAGCTTTAGTTATAGGCGGTTACACCAATGATACCCTCAAAGGTATAGACAATAATAACGGTAACAACAACAATAACAACAGCACCAGCAACAGCAACTCCATTGCTGATGATTATTCACAAAAGGGTGAAAATTTATCGATCAACTTAAGTTTAGCGACAGAGTTTCCTGATCAAGGATATAAAAATTACAGAGAGAGACAGCAGAGAATTGATTCACAGATTTTATCAAATTTAAAACGACCTTCATTTAGATCAATATCCAAAGAGAATAATACTTCAGATACTAATACAGAATACATTACCCCCACTAAATTACACAGAAAATATATACAATTGGGATTTAATGATCCAAAGCTCAAAGTGGGGTCCAATAAACTAAGTGATACTTATATCAAGTCTGATAGTACTAAGAATGGATTGATTAAAAATTCACTTAGTTATCAAGATCCATTCCAAGTGTTGTATGATATGGATGAATTGGATCAGCTGTTTTTAAATCATATAAATGTGGAAAGAGTTAAGAATAATTACAATGAGATTTCACTAGAAGTATTTGAAGTTTTAATTACTTTTTTCGAAGTTCAATGGTATTTTGTTGAAAAATTACTACCCCCTAAAGTTAAAAATCAATATATATCCGATGAAAAGGCAATGATTCAAGCTTCATTATATGGATCGGATGATGGCACAGGTGCTGCACCAGAGGAAGATCAAGCATGCGCTGTTTGTAATAAAAATGAATGTGATACTTCTAATGCCATTGTGTTTTGCGATGGCTGTGATATAGCTGTGCATCAGGAATGCTACGGTGTGGCATTCATCCCTGAAGGTCCTTGGCTATGCCGTCGTTGTTTAATATCTAGAAATCAACAACATCGATGCTTATTTTGTCCAAGTACTACAGGTGCTTTTAAACAAACTGATAATGGATATTGGGGGCATGTTATATGTACACTTTGGATCAATGAATTATATTTTGCCAATCCAATTTATATGGAACCCATTGAAGGTATAACTACCATACCTAAAAGTAGATGGAAATTGACTTGTTACATCTGTCGTCAAAAAATTGGAGCTTGTTTACAGTGTCGTAAGAATAGTTGTTTTGTTGCTTATCATGCAACGTGCGCAAGAAGAGCTGATTTATACATGGAATTGAAAAATGGCATACAAGGTGCTCTATCAGATAAATCATCGGTTGTTTCATACTGTGATAAACATACACCAAAACAGTGGAATTTAACTCATAATACAAAACTTGGTATTGAAAAGACAAGATTATACTATTCAAAATGTAACTCAGATATGAAGGGACAAAAAAACAAAGTGGTTATATCTAAGGACCAATATAAAGTTCTTAAAGAGACTAGGAATAACTGGTTCAAGTGGAAAAGTGTAGAGGGATCTCCAATAGCACCTCATATATTTCTTGACAGGTTACATCAATTTTTAGCGACGCATAAGATTTTAATTGAAGATGAATTTAACTTCTTATCTGAGATTGCTAAATACTGGACCATGAAGACAGATCACAAGAAGTCTTCCTTAATTAAACGTTCTGATGCAACAAACTTTGGTAACCTATCAGATGAGGAGATCAATGAGAGATTTACAGTCCTCAGTTCGATCACTGACGATGTAACCAAATTATTAGATTTGTCTGATTTAACTTTAAAGAGATCAGAATTGATTCACGAGTTAAACGAAACTCTAGCTGAGCAAATTGATCTTTTTTATTTACCTCTACAACATATCATTTCTGATTTAATACGCCAATTTATAGGAAATGATAAATTTGGTAGTTTGAAAAAGACTGTTATAGATGAACCTGATATTCCATCTATTAAGGATATTGTTACAAAAGGTGAAACATATCAATACAAATCAGTCAGTGAGGTGATTAATGACATCAACACACTAAATAAACATGTCATGTCTTCTGAAAAATTCGATAAAATGAGTGCTATCTATAGACATTTTAAAAATAATTGGAAACGTCAGTGTAAACAAAGGTACGATATTGCTTTAGATTTAGAAAGGAAGTTAATAGAAGAGGAAGCTACCAATGTAAACATAGATGAACTCCCTGAAATTCTTGATACCCCATATGGAAATAATCCTGAAGGTGAAGCTACAATCAATTTAAAGAGAGAACACCAAGTGAATGATAATTTATCTGACACTCCAAAGAATACCACTGAAAATGATATCGAGGTGGCTGACGAAAAACAAGATGATAATGAAGATGCTAATAACGAGCTAGGGGGAAATTTAGAACCAGAAATAGTTAATGAGGCATTGGTAAGAGATGAAAGTGAGGTGCAAAACCCAGTGGTAAAAAGAAAACGAGGAAATCCAAATCTTGGTAAGATGAAGAGACTTAAAAGGTCCAAGAGATGGCGCCCATAATAGTGCGTTTTAACGTACGTCTATTTAATTAATATATTTATGTATTTTTAACTAAATACAATACCATACAATACAATACAAGAATATTATACTTTTAGTTTACTGGGGATTTACATTATTTAAAATTTTTTTTAATATAGTATTTTGTCAGATATATTCAAATATAAACTTATGAGAGTCAAAAACAATGTTTTGATTGATCTACATATCCATTTTAAACAATCGAAAACAAAAAAATAAAGGATCAAATAAAAAAACTTCGGAAACGAGATCCTAAGTAATCAGACCGATAGGATGAGAGAAAAAATGTCGGGTAAACGGGGAGTAAACTATAAACAAAACAAACAAAAAATAAACAAAGCAAAAAAAATAAATTAATTGTTGATCATTATTGTTAGCTTATAACTTATCGTAATATTCTTCGTAACCTGGAACATCTTCCTTCAAACCTCTTCTCTTTCTGGTAGTAGCAACAACTTCACCTGGCTTAGAAGTCTTGTCTAATGGATCACCATTCATGGTTGCCCAGTGATCGAAGATCATTTGTGGGAAAGCTTGACCACCAGTAGATTGTCTTAATTCACCAGTGAAACCGAAGGATTCATTGACTGGTAAGTAAGCCTTAACAGTGAATAATGGGGTACCTGGAGTTTGTTCTTCAGAAATAACTTGACCTCTCTTCTTGTTTAAGACGGAGTAAATACCACCAATAGCGGATTCAGGACATTGGACTTCAACTAAGAAGACTGGTTCTTGAATTCTTGGTTCAGCTAATAACATAGCAGCAAATGAAGCTCTTCTCATGGTTGGCATGATTTGACCAGCACCTCTGTGGATAGCATCAGCGTGTAAAGTAACATCCATAATGTTGAATCTAACACCTCTTAAGGATTCACCTAAGATTGGACCTTCCTTAGTAGCCCATTGGAAACCAGCGTTAACGTGATCCTTGATTTCAGCCAAGTATTGAACAGCCTTGGTTTGGTCAACAACAACGTTTGGACCAGTACCATCTGGACCGAAACACCAGATCTTTCTAGCATCAGTAACATCCCAACCGTATTCATCGGCCATTAATCTAGCTCTGATCTTAACATCATCTCTAGCGTTAATCTTACCGTTTTCAATAGCTTGAGAACATTCTTCATCTAATGGTTGAGCCTTGATGTAAATTCTGTTATGCTTGTTTGGAGATTTAGATAAAGCAACGATTCTTGATTCACCTTCAACGGTTTCTCTGTAAGAAACAACTGGTGGAGAAATCTTTAATGGAATACCAGCGTGATCGTGTTCTAAATCGTTCAAACAAATTTCTAAATGTAATTCACCAGTAGCGGCAACAATATGTTCACCAGATGGTGACATGTAACATAAGACACATGGATCGGATTTAGATAATCTCTTTAAACCTTCAACTAATTTTGGTAAATCGTTACCGTTCTTGACTTCAACAGCGACTTGGACAACTGGGGAGACAGAGAACTTCATGACCTTCATGTTGTGGGAAGCTTCGTTGGTGGTTAAAGTACCAGACTTCAATAAGAATTGATCGATACCGACTAAACCAACAATGTTACCAGCTGGACAATCATCAATAGCTTCAACATTTCTACCCATCATTAAGACGGTTCTTTGAACAGATTTGATGAATAAGTCATCCTTCTTACCTGGAACATAGTTTGGACCTTGAATTCTAATCTTCATACCGGACTTAACAGTACCGGCGAAAACTCTACCGAAAGCGTAGAATCTACCCTTATCAGAGGTTGGGACCATCTTGGAGACGTAGAACATTAAGTCAGCCTTTGGATCACAGTTCTTGATAGCAATACATGAAGCATCATCAGCTGGACCTTCGTATAAAGTTTCAGCTCTGTAGTATTGAGCAGTAACTGGGGATGGTAAGTGAATGACAATCATTTCTAATAAAGCATCAGCAGCTGGTAAGAATTTTCTCATAACAACCTTTAATAAAGCTTTACCTTCTAATTCTTTTTCTTCGGCCTTTAAGTTAATTTCTAACTTTTCTAATAAGACTGGAATTTCATCCTTCTTGAAGTTCATGATAGCAGCAAATAATCTGAAGATTGGGTCTAAAACGAACATGTTGAAAGCTCTTTCTAATTGTTTACCAGAAGCATCCTTATCCTTGTTAGTCCATTTCTTGGTCTTTGGGTTGAAGTATGAGTCACCCCATAATCTTTCCATCATCTTAGATCTGTCAACACCGAATTTCTTAGCGTATCTGATAGCAAATTGTCTAACAGTGAAAGCCCAACCGTGTAAACCAGAAGCGAAAGCAACAGTACCCTTTTCTGGGTAAACTTGAGAATCACCAATTGATTCTTCGTTATAGGTAGCAATAACAACGTTAACGGATTCAACAGTTCTAGCAAAAGATTGGTATAAATCTTCCTTGGTAATTTGTAATTCTAACATAGCTCTATCAACTTTGTTAATAACAACAACTGGCTTAATTCTTTCACCTAAAGCTTGTCTTAAAACGGTTTCAGTTTGGACACAGACACCTTCAACACAGTCAACAACGACTAAAGCACCATCGGTAACTCTTAAAGCAGCAGTAACTTCAGAAGAGAAATCAACGTGACCTGGGGAATCAATTAAGTTAATTAAGAACTTGTTACCTTCAGTCTTTTGTTTAATTTCTTTACAATCTTCTTCTTCCATTTCTGAGAATAAAGAAATGGCAGTAGATTTAATGGTAATACCTCTTTCTTGTTCATCCTTTCTGGTATCCATAAATCTGGCATCACCAGCCTTGGCAGCGGAAATAATACCAGCCTTTTGGACTAAAGAATCGGTCAAGGTAGATTTACCGTGATCGACGTGGGCAATGACGGACATGTTACGAACGTTAGTAACAACGTCCATCAATTCTCTGATTTGTTCAACAGTGAAGTTAACTATAGAAATATGTTAGTACATTAGACATAAATCAATCCAACCTTGGGTGGCAATTCAAAGCAAACGATAGAGAGAAAGACAAACTAAAAACACAACACTCCCACAAAACAATGTCATTGTTCAATGAAATATAATTCACATATTTTAAAATATAATCAACATGAATCAAACATATACTTTGATTTCCTAAATGCCGTCAAAAGAACAAAAAAAAAAACTTAGCTGAAAATTTTTTCCTCTTGTCCTTTCTCTCTCTAAAGTCCAGTTTAATGAATGTACTCTAATTTAAATATAAATAACTACTTACCCATTTTGAATATATATTAGTTGATTTCTTGATTAATCAATGGATGATATTTTTAGAAAAAAAAACTAAAAGCTTAAAAAAGTTACAAAAAAATAAAGGTTACAAATATAGATAAGTTATATATAAAAATTTTAAGTAAAAGGGATAAGGAGAAAAAGAATTGACAAGACAACCTCAACTATGAGAGAGAAAATCAGTTTAACAAAAGAGAAAATTTTATTAAAAAAAAAAAAAAAAAAAAAAAAAAATTTTTTTTTTT
>JAJLSX010000011.1:53306-116059 GCA_030567815.1 Ogataea piceae | reverse complement strand
ATATATATATTACATAATCGAGTGTGTGTGTTTTTTATTGACACGTAATTTAATGCCAATTTTTCTTTTATTTTTAATTTTTTAAAATTCGCTGTTTCGTTCGTTGTTTTTTTGAAGTCTGTCATTTAGCATTTACGGGTTTGCCCTTTCTATTACTATATATAGTAAAGGGGATCAAATTCTTATAATTGGGTTAAATGTTATATGGAAGTATTATATATATATAGAGATAAGTATTTGTAAACAGATGGAGGGGTTAGAGAGAGGAAGAATGATAGAGAAAAGAATATCTAAGACATTAACCAAACCATAAAAGATTGTAAAACAAATGAATAGATAAATAAGTATTGAGTTCTAATTCTTTTAGCAGATGGTGAAACATTATTAGCATCTAAACCACTTGGTAAAACAACATATCTTAAAGATCTCATTAAGAAGAATCCTAGTGAAAATATAATTAAGAAGAATCCAGTATAAATAATAAAATAAGAATTGAAAAAATTCTTAATAAACATTAAATTTAAAATTGAGATAAATTTATAACCACTGTAACTAACCAAGTCCCATAATTTACTATTTTGAGTATCAACACCTAAAACATAGAATGAAACTTTCATAATGAAAATATCAATAAAATAAAATGCCAATGTTCTTGTCATTGCATAACCTAGTAATTGTGGATGGAAAGTACCATTAATACCTGAAAATATAGCCCACATTAAAACATATGATAAAAATGACATTAATGGAATATATAAATCTGGTGCATTAACATCATCAATTGGTGTTGCATATGCTTCAACTGATTGATTTGATGTAACTTCAGTTGATGATCTTAATTTTCTTGTCCATGTCTTGTTTCTAAATGGGAAATTAATTAATAATAATTTATTAAAAACATATGAATTTGAAACTTTAAAGTAATATTTTATATCTTGATTTGAAACAAAATCTCCAAAATTTTCTTGCATATAGTTATGTGATGCATTAAATGCCGATTGACTGAATTGAAGACCTATTTGAGCTGCAGGATCACTGAAAAATGTATTAAAATTATTAGCATTTTGTTGTTGTTGTTGTTGTGGTATATTACGTTGTTGTGGAGCTTGTTGTTGATATTGATTAGAGTTTAAATTTATATGAGCTTGTGATTGATATGGTTGTGATGCAGATGCAGAACCAAATGCCTGTTGATTCTGTTGTTGATGTTGTTGTTGCTGTTGCTGCTGTTGTTGACAAAATTGTTGTTGTTGTTGTTCGTCTTGTTGACCCGTTGGGTCATTAACAGCTTGTGCGTATGGATTGTACATTGTATAATAAAGTTATAAACAACTAATTATGACGTATCAAATTTTACTAAAGGTAAAACAAAACACTATTTATTTATATAAACAAAAAAAAAAAAAATATATATATATATATATTATATACATACAAGGCACGTTATAGAAATATTATTATTACAATTAAAAATTGATCGAGATCAATCATAAATTTTTGTACTATACGCACAATTTTCAATGTTACATATTAAAATTAAACGTTTCAAGCGTCGATAGACGCGCCTATTTCAACCAAATATATATATATATATATATATATGATATATATCACATGATTTCATTGTATAGGCTGAATAGGCCATATCATTCATTAGCAGTAAGGTATATGTGTTTATACAATTTATTGGTTAGTCTTGTAGTGCACTAAGTTTATAAATACCTTTAGATATGGGTTGGATTGTAAGGTTATACATAATCATTTGGTGGTTGTGCTGGTTTAAGTAATTCAATAACATAATAACCCAGTCCATATATTCTCATAGAAGACATTGCTTTTGCGGAATATAATTATTTCCATGTTGGTTACCCAGTAATTGATCCTTTCTCAATGGAGATGGAATACCAGATTTCTATTTGTATTGTCTTATGGATTTCAATTACTAATTTCTTATAGTAAAAAAATGCGAAATGCGAAGGGGGAAAGGGAAAGGGAAAGGGCTAAATTTCCCCTTTTATTGTTTAGTCTCTTCATTTGTTAGTGTCTTCATTCTTATCTACTAGCTAAGGAATATATGTTATAAATAAACTCTACAAGACTAGTATGAAGTGTATGTTTAAAACTAAGACAGAGACAGAATGATTGAATGATTATACTGTTACTTTAGACAACCAAGAATATATATTAATTTGATAGATTACTTTTTCTCCCCTTTTGCTATAATCTGACTTCATCAACAAAAATATACTATACCCCAGACATATGATAGATACACACGTATAAATAATGAATAAATTAGGGATGTTTCCACCAATCGATTATTACATCATTTATTACTTATTCAGATTTAATTTCCTTTTTGGTACAAAATTGCAGTTTACGTAACATATTATATAACACAATAAAACTTTACGCGTTACTTTTTGAATTTTTTTTTTTTTTTTTTTTTTTTTTTTTATTACCAAAAAGAGGTTTAATTTTTTAATTTGACCAAGGGAAAGGGTACTAATAGTAAGTATACTACTATATGATTTGAAGTTGTAGTGATTATCTTGCTTTGAAGTTTAGTGTTTTTTTTGTCTGCTTATCGATAAACAAAACCCTATCTTAATAAGCTTTTGTTCTCATATACTTTTTTTGTTTCTTGTTTTATTTGAGCTTGTGTCATAGATAAGTTATGTCTGCGACAAGGTCAAATTATAAGGGATCTACATCAGCTAGATTCGTTAAAAATTCAAACTCTAGAAATAATGATACACAACCTAAGAATTACAATGTTTTCAGTAGTGATAGATTTAACCATAATAATAATAACAACAGTAATACAACTTTGAAATCCAAATTAGATGCAGTTAAGGAGATTGATGAAATAGATTCAATTTTTGGATTTGATAGATATGATTCAGGTCCATCAAAAGTTGGTTGGTTAGTTAATATGCATGCCACTACGATACCTAGTACAGATTCAATTGCAGGTTCATCTGGTGTTGATTATTACTTTTTAGATGAAGAAGGAGGTTCATTCAAGGCTAGTTTACAATATGATCCATATTTTTTACTTATATGTCAAGAGGGATCAGAAATTGAAGTTGAAGAATACCTTAGAAAATTATTAGAAGGATCATTGAAAAAAATAAGTAGAGTTTCAAAAGAAGATTTAGAATTACCAAATCATTTAATTGGTTTGAAACGTCAACTTTTAAAATTGAATTTTTCAAATATTACAGAATTACTTGAAGCAAGAAGAACTTTACAACCAATAATAGAATCAAATAAAGCTTCTAAAAACAGTAAAGATATTTATCAATCTGTTAATTTAAACTATAATACTTTTCTACAAAACAATTCAAATAAACAAGATGATCAATTTTTAGCAGATGATACGGATTTTGATTCAAAATCTAAACTAGCAGGTGAAAGATATAAGAATGCATCTGAATTAATAGAAGATATCAGAGAATATGATGTACCATTCCATGTTCGTGTTTCAATTGATAAGAATATTAGAGTTGGGAAATGGTATACAGTTGAAGCAACTCAAGGACAAGTTAAATTAACCGAAAATAAAGAAAAAATTGCATTTGCAGATCCTGTTGTTTTAGCATTTGATATCGAAACTACTAAAGCTCCACTTAAATTTCCTGATAGTTCAATTGATCAAATCATGATGATTTCATATATGATTGATGGTGAAGGCTATTTAATTACAAATAGAGAAATTATTAGTGAAGATATAGATGATTTTGAATATACCCCTAAACCTGAATATCCTGGTTGTTTTACAATTTTTAATGAAGTTGATGAAAAAGCTTTACTAGAAAGATTTTTTGAACATGTTAGAGATGTAAGACCAACTGTTATAGCAACTTTTAATGGTGATTTTTTCGATTGGCCATTCGTTGAAGCTAGAGCTTCATACCACGATCTTAATATGTTTAAAGAGATTGGTTTCGCTGTTGATAATGAAGGTGAATATAAATCTACATACTGTGTTCATATGGATTGTTATAGATGGGTTAAAAGAGATTCATATTTACCTCAAGGTTCTCAAGGTTTGAAAGCTGTCACCACTGTTAAATTAGGTTATAATCCAACAGAGTTGGATCCAGAATTAATGACTCCATACGCTTATGAACATCCTCAATTATTATCTGAATATTCTGTTTCTGATGCAGTTGCAACTTATTACTTGTACTATAAATATGTTCATCCTTTCATTTTTTCTTTATGTACCATTATTCCATTGAATCCAGATGAAGTTTTAAGAAAAGGTACTGGTACTTTATGTGAAATGTTATTAATGGTTCAAGCTTATGAAAATGGAATTTTATTACCAAATAAACATACAGATCCACTTGAAAGATTTTATGACGGCCATCTATTAGAATCAGAGACATATGTTGGTGGTCACGTTGAATCTTTAGAAGCTGGTGTCTTCAGAGCTGATTTGGAAACTCATTTCAATGTTGATCCAACTGCAATTGATGAAATTTTAAAAGATTTAGATAAAGCTCTTAAATTTTCGATTGAAGTGGAAGCTGAAAAAAAATTAGAAGATGTTACAAATTATGATGAAATTTATAATGAAATTAAAGAAAAATTGATAGAATTAAGAAATAACCCTAAAAGAAACGAACTTCCTTTAATTTATCACGTTGATGTTGCATCCATGTATCCAAATATTATGACAACTAATAGATTACAACCAGATTCAATGAAGACAGAAAAAGATTGTGCATCTTGTGATTTCAATAGACCTGGGAAAAATTGTGATAGAAGATTACCTTGGGCTTGGAGAGGTGAATTCTATCCCGCTGAAATGAACGAATATAATATGATTAAAAATGCATTGAATAATGAAACTTTCCCTCCAAGAAGAGCGGGACAACCAAGAAGAACTTTTGAAGAGTTGAGTCAAGCTGATCAAGCTGCACATATCAAGAAAAGAGTCAGCGACTATTCTAGAAAAGTGTACCATAGAATTAAAAAAACTGAAACAGTTGAAAGAGAAGCTATTATTTGTCAAAGAGAGAATCCATTCTATGTCGATACCGTTAGAGCCTTCAGAGACAGACGTTATGATTTTAAAGGTTTAACAAAAGTTTGGAAAGGAAAAGCTGCTCAAATTTCAAAAGATGATAGAAACGCATTAGACGAAGCCAAAAAGATGGTTGTCTTGTATGATTCACTTCAATTAGCCCATAAAGTTATTTTGAATTCTTTCTATGGTTATGTTATGAGAAAAGGTTCAAGATGGTACTCCATGGAGATGGCTGGTATTACATGTCTTACTGGTGCTACAATTATTCAAATGGCCAGATCATTAGTTGAAAGACTGGGAAGACCTTTGGAATTGGATACTGATGGTATTTGGTGTATTTTACCTTCAAGTTTCCCTGAAAATTATAATTTCACATTGAAAAATGGTAAGAAAATTTTCACTTCCTATCCTGGTTCTATGCTTAATTATTTAGTTCATGAGAAATTTACCAATCATCAATATCAAATGTTAACAGATCCTATGAAACTTAAATATGAAATCAAGTCTGATAACTCCATTTTCTTTGAAGTTGATGGTCCATATAAAGCGATGGTTTTACCTACTTCAAAAGAGGAAGGTAAAGGTTTAAAGAAAAGATATGCTGTTTTCAACTTTGATGGTTCATTGGCTGAATTGAAAGGTTTTGAATTGAAAAGAAGAGGTGAGTTGCAATTAATTAAAAATTTCCAATCCGATATTTTCAAATTATTCTTAGATGGTGACACTTTGGAAGGATGTTATCAATCAGTTGCCAATGTTGCTAACAGATGGTTGGATGTCTTGGATACAAGAGGTGCCATGCTTGAAGTGGAAGATTTAATTGAATTGATTTGTGAAAACAGAAGTATGTCAAAAACTTTGGCTGAATATGGTACTCAAAAGTCAACTTCTATTACGACTGCGAAAAGATTAGGTGAATTCTTGGGTGAAGAAATGGTGAAAGATAAAGGTTTGGCATGTAAATATATTATTGCAGATAGACCTCTAAATTCTCCTACAACAGAAAGAGCAATTCCAACTGCCATTTTCTCTGCTGAACTTTCTGTTAAGCGTAAGTATTTGAGAAGATGGTTAGGTGACCCAGCATTGGAAAATTTTGATCCGAGATCAATCATTAACTGGGAATACTATAGAGAGAGATTGGCATCTGTTGTTCAAAAAATTATCACAATTCCTGCTGCGCTACAAGGAGTGTCCAATCCTGTCCCAAGAGTCACCCACCCTGACTGGCTACAAAGAAAAATTGATATCAAGGACGATAAACTCAAGCAAACATCTTTAACTAGGTTCTTCTCAAAAACTCCAAAAGGAGGAGAAACCAAACTTTCCAACTCAAATTCCACAACAGGTGTTATGAGTGATGTTACCAATAAGATACAGGATATCGAAGACATCGGTAACAATGCCGCTCTCAACGGTTCTGGTCCTAAAACGGGTAAAGTGACCGTTAGAAAGAGAAAACTGACTCAAAAAGATAGCGAAGAAGCCGAACATCAAAAAATCATGAATCAGCCATGTCCTGATCCACTTGTTGATTATGTCGGATTTTTAAGTTATCAAAAATTGAAATGGGATATCCAAGAAAAGGAAAGAGTTAGAAGAAATAAGTTATTTGGTAATACTTTCTCATCTGATAGATCCGCAATCGGTAACATAAGAAGAAAGCAAGCTGAGCATTACGCTAACTCAACTTGGCAAATACTTCAATATGTAGAGGATCGTACCAATCCTGGTGTTTTGAAGGCCTTTGTTTTGATCGATGGTAGAGTTCAAACTTTAACGTTCCATATTCCAAGAAAAGTTTATGTCAATTTCAAATCTGAAACTTTCCCACAAAGTTTGATTCCGAACTGTGAAGTCACAAAGGCAATCGAGTCTTTACCAAATGGGCACAGTGCTCAAAATCTTTTCAAGCTAGTTATGCCTGAGCAAGTCTACCTTGATGAGATGTCCAAGTCTAATGGTGTCTTGAAGAACTCATCTGTTTCTGGTATTTACGAGACTCAAATAAATTCTGCTGAAAGAGCTATTATTGAAATGGGTAGTTGTGTCAAATTCGACCAAGAGACATTAGGTGAATTAGGAAAATCTCTCGATAAAGGTTTTGAGCAAAAGAATTTGAAGCCAATGCCATCAGATCAATACTTGAACAAGTTTAATTCTGGAGTTTTGTATTTACTTCATATTGTTTCTAACTCCTATGAGATTTTTACATTGTTTGATTCCAAGGAATCAGCAGCACAGGTATTTGTTCTTAAACCATCTGTGTCAGCACAACAACTTCCTTCATCAATTGATTCTGTATACAAGAGTTTGTATAGTGCCAAGAAAGACGCAATTTCTAAGTACTATAACATAATTGATTATCAATCTGAGATGAGTTTTGATACTCATTATTTCACTGATATTTCTAAACTTTATAAAAAGTTGAATTCTCAAATCTCTAAAATCAACGATCAAAATGCTTCAAAACTACTTTTCACTGTTCAATCACCATTTGCTGACAAGCTCATCAAGATCTTAACCTCAGCTTCTGCCTTACCTAACCTGAAAATGAACATAGGTGAAATTTCATTGAATTCACTTTCATGGCAATCTTTAATAATGAAGCGAGTTATAAATCACTACCTATCATTAGCTAGTTGGTTGAAAAGAATGATATCTCTTGCAAAGTATGGTAATATCCCACTATGTAACTTGAAAATCGATAACATGGGATATTTGATTGATATAGAATATGCCAGAAGTTTAACAAGCTCTAACGTGGTTTTATGGTGGTCACCAAATCCTGCTCCTGACTATGGAGGTTTGGAAATGGACAAATTGCTATTAGGATCTGAGGAATCCCTAGAATTCCCAACAATAAACAGACCAGAGATATATGAAAGTGTCTGTTTAGAGTTAGATATTAAAAATCTTACTATCAATACTATGCTTACTTCCTCTTTAATCAATGCTGCTGAAGGTGTATTTATTTCTGAATCGACGGATAAGAATAATACCGATGAAATTTCAGCAACTGGAACCTTTGCGGAGGACTCATTCTCCGCCCCTGCTTTGGTTGTTTTGAGAGGGTTGGTCAAAAAATGGTGGGATGATGCAATCAAGGATAACCAAGAAGCTGACTCTATGGTTCATAGCTTTGTTTCTTGGTGTCAAAATCCAAAGTCATTCCTATATGATTCATCTCTACATTATCATGTCCATAATTTCACAAAGAAATCGTTAGTCCAATTATTGGGTGAATTCAAGAGAATGGGCGCATCAATAATTTTTGCTGATAGGAACAGAGTAATTTTGAAGACAAGCAAAACTGCAGTGGAAAACTCATATGCTTACGGTCAGTATGTTGTTTCCACTGCTAGAGCAAACCCATTGTTCAACTTCCTCGAGCTGCAAGTGACTAGATACTGGGATCTTTTGATCTGGATGGATAAATATAACTATGCTGGTAGATTCTGCTATGAAATCGGGGAAGCAGAAGTGCAAGAGCTAGAAGCTACATCCAAGTGGCAAATAAGCGAGTTCTTACCACCTATTTTGAAGCCTGAATTTGAAGACTGGTTGATTCTATTCCTAGATGCATTGATTCATTTCAGAGAAGAAGAACTCAAACATACATCTCAAACACAACCTTCTCCAAGAAGAACTCAAATCACACAAATTTTGAAGCATCATAAGCTCTTAAAGAACAACGAAGATGATGCCTATGATCTCAATAATGGGTTTACTGAGATTTTCAGAAATCCAATGCTAAAAAGAGTTAAAACTTTGCTGAAAAAACAAAACGAAGTTAGTTTGAACTCAGCAATGGAACAAGAGTACAAATTCCCTCTGCTTCCTGGATCTCACTTGAATCTAACAAACCCAACATTAGAGCTAGTGAAATATCTTTGTCAAGTTTTAAGTCTATCTAAGAAGAGAAATATCGAAGTTCGTATGTTGCGTAAAGATTTGTTATCTCTATTTGAAGTTAAAGAGTTTAGTGATGAAGGTTTATTCAAAAATCCATCCACGTCTTTAGTTTTGCCTCAACTCATCTGCGATTACTGTAACTATACGATAGACATCGATGTTTGTAAGAATGAGGAACATTCAATCTGGAATTGTGAAGGATGTGATAAAGCATACAATAAATTGGTTATAGAAGAGAAGTTGATATTGGAATTCAATAAATTGATCACTACATATTTGACTCAAGATATGAAATGTAAAAAGTGTTCAAGAATCAAGGACAATGAAATTTCTTTCCATTGTCCTTGTTCCGGAGCCTGGGTTGGAACTATTAGCAAGGTTGAAGTCATTAGAAGAGCCAAAGTTTACCAAAACGTGGCACATTACTATCAGCTCAATTTATTACGAGACATTACCGAGGAGCTAATTGAAAATTGATTAATTCAGAGATTATATACAGTTATATACTATAATATAAAGACTAAGTACGTCAGTAAACGATAATAAAAAAATTACGCATTTATTTGAACAACTATTGATTGATTGTTGTGTTTATTTGTGACTATGTAACATATATAATGAGCACCTAAACTCTATTTTATGGCATCTGTTATATCGCCATCGTAGTACCTAGTTACAAAGTGTTTAAAAAGTTCATTTGTCTGTAATGAATCTGATATGAGCTTATCACTTTGTACCAATAATGATAAAAATTTGTTGCTTGAGTCATTACAATCCTTGACTAACCTCTTCTCTGATTTCAAGATACCTCGTTTGGTCGGTGTTCCCTCCTGGTGAATTATTTTATCTGTAACTCTCAAATTAACATTCTCGTCGTAAATGACATCCGGAATAATAAATTTTTTAGAATCTGTAATAAATATTGAACTTTTTCTATCAACTGTTGGCTTTCTTTGATTATAGAGACGGTTACAAAGAAGATGAAAGTCTTGGGTGATGTTCTCGGTTAGCTTGAAGCTATCCTGGTTCAAAAAAGATTTTTGTTCGTAGCTAGTAAGAGAGCAGTCACTACTCATAATTTGCCAGTCTTTGAAAAATTTAAGGATCCAAAAAGTCTGAAGATGGAACCCACCATGCATTAACACCCCCCAAAGTAGTTTTTCATAAATATAAACTATTTCTGGGTCACCTTTCTCCTTGCATTGTAACGCGTTAATATAATTTTCAATCATTCTATCTAATGCGTCATTATCAAGCTTAAAATATCTGTTACCTTTCTTCTTCTCTGTTTTAACAGATACATTACCTTGAAAAGCTTTTATTTCATAGAGCTTTCCCATAGCAAGAAAAATCTGGCTACGCCCTGGACTTTCCTCTTTGCCAAAACTATTTATATAGTTGGCAAGCTTCCCAACGAGAACATCTATCTCTGATTCTTCACATTTCTTGACCTTTAACTTCAAGCAACATATGTTTGTTGATATATAACAAAGTGCGTTATATATACAACAAGATAGACCAATTCCTAAAGAAAACAATCTCAGTTCCTCTCTACGGGAAGTAGTTAGAGATGCTAATATTTGTTTTTCTGCTTGAACTGGGAGCCTTGATCCTTTGATACGCATTCTTTTAGAAACCGACATCTCTAAGAGACTCTCAGATCCAATAATCACACTATCAAAAAGATCTGATGATAATTCGAATTTTCTTTCAGCTAAATGATTCACAGCATATAAAAAATTTCTTTCTAGGATGAAAACAAAATAATCTAGAAATTGTTCGAATTTGAATCTCTTGCGAAAGCAGGAACCAAGTTCCCTCAAGAAACTGTTATAATTTTTGGGGTTCTTCAGAAATATCCTTGAAGTTTTCAGTTCAAAGTGTACCTTGGCTTCCAAAAATTCATAAACTGTAGTTAGCCTAGAAGAGTCAAAAAACTCTTTATATAATAAGGCTTTGGAAGGAACAAGTAATTCATGAACCAAACTTATAAATCCATCTTCAATTATCTCAAGATTCTGAAGGGGTAACTGACTTTCAATTAGTTTATCAATTAGTTTTCTTGAACTATTATACAGATTTACTACCTTCACAGAAAATTCATTTTGTCTCATAAAGGGCTCGCTTTCTTTACCTGTCTCCAAAAGTGAAGCTATTATACTAACTTCAGACTCTAAACTCCCTAGTGTACCAGAAGAGTCCATATCGTTAATTATTTCTTGGGAACCTTCGCAAATCTTCTTTTGTAGCTTGCTTATCTCGCATTCTAAGTTTGAAACCAATCCAGTTGGTATATTTCTTGTTGTTTTAGCTTGAACAAGTGACTCTTGAAAACACTTCAAAGAAATATCACTAGCACCATTGTAACAGAAAAATTCACCCACCTCTTTCAATATATATGGCTTGAATGATGAAGGACACATCTTTAAAGAATTTGCAATTTCTCTAGCACCAAGTTTAAATCTCCCTAACTGCATTGCCAATTTACCAAACTGAAAGCGCTCATTATAGGTCCAACCTGGGTCTATAAGTGTTTCTGAAGATATATCTATAAGCTTTTCAAGAAAACGGCCAGAGACGACATCATTTGAGTCGTGGTTTTCAAGATCATCTTTCTTTTTAGAAAAAAGAACTGAATTTTTGGTAAAGCGTATATCTGAAATTGTATCCATCAAGAAGGAAAATCAAGTATTAACAAAAAATTTATAGCTAAAATGAAAGCCTTTTTTCTTTCTGCAAGTAATCCAATTTGGGGAAAAACGCTAGAATTATTAGATATTTTTAAATTAGCTTTTGGTAATGCAACCTATTTGAAAAGAAAAAACAAGTTGAAAGTAACTGATTGAAAGGAAATACTAAATACTAAAAATTTGAGTCATATTTGTATAAAAACAGTTGGGATTAGGATCTCAAAAAGGGAGTTTGAGAGGAAGTTAGTAACTGACTCTGGGCGGTTAATTGAAATTTAAAATTTAACATCCCTATTGTTCTCATGGTTCTCCAGGGGTCCACAAGGCTTTGTGATATTTTCAGCAAAACGTGATGATCAGCTATGACTACCGTCCACGATCGCCAAGTTGCCCAATGATGCTGGATCTAGATAGCTAGTTAGCTCGTATACGTGATCGACCAGGAAGCTTCAAAGGCCACAGTACTTGAAATATATATATATATATATATATATATATATATGATATTTAAAGGTCGAATTTATATATAATATTTTATATATAGGCGTCGATCAGCGTTGTTACGTACACGTATACCGCGTAATCTTGTCTATAGCTAATCATTTAAGCTTGCACGTGTACACTGGCGCACGTATACGCGAACACGCGGAAATAATAAAAACAAAAGGATTTCAGCATGCATGAGATCAATTTCTCAGATGGCATTTTGAAATAAAAATATTTTAAATGAGTAGAATGTTTTTGATAGGGGCAGTTTTATTTCCAATTTTCTCTATTGGCAAACAATCTATAGTATCACGGGGTTAAGTATCAGCGGTGTAATGAGTGAAGATATTTTGAAGGATTCAAAGCAATCCTCAACAAGTCAGAGCTCTTCCTCGAACTCGATTTCTCAAGCTCGCAGATATGAAGATACTTTAGCAAAGAAAGAAACATTGATGAAAAAGTCGGAATTCCTTGCCATTAGAGAAGCGAATAGAGAAAACAATAAAGGATCTCAGTACATGAAATCACTGTCATCAGCTTCGGTGAGTCAACCCACACGATCATTCAGATATAATTTCCCAGCCCCTGATGATGGATTCAGGATTAACGAGTCACAAACACCTCTAATGGCAAGAGTGAAAAATCCCTTTGAAACTACTCCTGATTCATCTAGTACACCATACAAGGGGAAATCAAACTCACAGAATTTCACATTGACAACACCTATGCCCATACACAGACACAAATCTACAAATGAGATTTCGGCAAACTCTAACGATTCATCGGCAAAGCAAACAAAATCTTCGAACTCTGCAAACATTTTCAAAATGCTTCGGGACAAACAAGGAGATGCATTTGAGTATGATACCGAGGTTGGAATTGTATTAGAGGAGCATGATGAAGATGATGATTCTGCAGATGACTCTGAAATTCGTCTGAATTTAAATGCTGGGTTTCAAAACATTTTGAACAATTATGAAAAGGATGAGCAACATGAATTGACACAGAATACTCAAGATGATGGCGCAATAAACGAGGAAATTAATCTCAAGTTGAAAAGAAAAGATCAACAGATTGATAAGAGCGAGCTAGATCTTTCTTCGTTGAACAATCAGTATTTTGGCGGACATCTCCTATCACCAACATTCATAGGCACTACTCAAAGTAAGACATCCCAAATAGTCGGGTCACATAATAGTATTTATCCAGAGACTCAACAGCTCAAGACACAAGTAATAAGGACACAGACACAGACACAAACTCAAGAATTTGAGGATTATGAATCCCAAGATGAAAACATTCAAGTTCCGGGAACCGTAGAAAAGACCAGAGTTCAGGAAACATCATTTCATAGTCCCTCGAGAGCAAATCCCGATGCTTCTGAAATTTCCTCTTTAAGAATAAGGCATAACTCAATAGACGATCAGTTGCATACTTTCAATGAAGAGATAGAAAGTGAAGAAGGTGAAAATGATCCCCCTGATACCAATAGCAAAAGTAGTTTTCAAAAGCCTATATCAACAACTCAATTGTCTGGACATGAAATTATTAGCTCACAAAGTTCATTTGAATCGACACAGAAAAACTCTAAATCATCAGAGCCTATTTCTAAGTCAAGCATTGATATCAACAAAAAAACTACTCTCAGGCAAGATGGTACTATAGAAATATTAGCATCGCAGGTTGAAGAACAACCACAAACTTTGAAAATCCAAGACTTCAGCACAAGCTCCACAGATTTACATAATTCAATAATGATAATTGAAAAGTCATCCCCTGATACAAATGAACCTTTATCTCAAGATTTATCAGACTTTGACTTTGATGATGCTAAAGTAGAGGAAAGTAGCAGTAAACAGTACCAGGAAGAAGATAACGAAGAAGATGATGTCAAAAAAGAGTCCAATTTTACTGGAGCTTCAGTGATTGCCGGCTCTGTTCCACCTGATTTTGAAAATTTAATATCCAGTACTTCTCAGACCGAAAAAGTTTCTGACACCCATGTGATAGGCAATAGTGGACCAACCCAACTTATTAACGATGACTCTAGTGATAATGAACACGCTGATATTAATTTCACTCTCACTGGGGTTAGAAAGAGAGCAATTGTTCTTTCATTCCCATCACAATCTACCAACGACCCTAAAAATGACAATTCACAAAATCCTTCTAGCCTTGCAACTTCTCAAGCCCAGGTGATGTATAATAGTGATGCAGATTCAGAGTCTGATGAAGCGCTAGGAAATTTCGGGGATGAACTTGTTCTTTCCCAGGCAAATCATGCTTCTGATGCTATATCAAAAGTGAAACCAAGAACCCCACGCAAGAAATCAAAATATCTAAAAACTGGAAGTCTTTCCTTTCCAGATGCTTCCAAGCATAAAAGAGTGGAATCCGATCAAGAATTACCAACCATTGTTTCTGATAATCTTAATATATACAGTGATAGATCTAGAGACTCGTCGCCAGATCGTGCTAATCACCGTTCAGATAGAAACAAGTCCGCTCATTCTAAATTTTTGTTTGATTCAACACCACAAAGTTCTCAAAAACGTAAAATACAATCGAAAATTGGACATATACAGGATTCTGCGAATAACTCGAAGGGAAAAGGATATACCAATGGGAAAAATGTGAAGAATTTTAAAATTCATTCCAAAGATTTGAAAAGCGATCCCAACAGAAGCGGATTCAAGGCTACTACAGATGCTGCACTTGGTCAAATTCTTGAAGAATATCCTTCCCCTGAAGTGGAGTATACTAATGGTAAAATAATTTCCCCATTTGCAACACCAACAAAGGGAGCAAGAAGATACAATTTGATTTCTAATAAGGATATTGAACAATCGGAAATATCCGTTAATTGGAGTGATGATTCTTTTGAGGAGTCAACTAATTTGGAAATAGAGACCACCAATTTGAATCACAACCATCCTATTGAAGAAGGAATTTTACGAGATGATGAGAGAGGATTAAAGTTCACTCAGAAGGATATTCAAAATACCAGAGCTGTTTTCATGAACGAGATCAATAAGAAAGTGCCAGTAGAAATAACAGACGTTATCCAGTACCAATTCAATCCTTCAATGTTTAGACTTCACGTGAGAGGTGCAGATGTTGAAGGTGAGGTTGATCAAGTTAAAATTTTCGCACCATTATGCCTGGCGATCGGTGATACCGTCAAAATCTACTCCAATAAATCCAAATTATTTACAATTACAGGACTTCAAAAGGTGAACAGGGAAAATACTGACAAAGAAGCTTATGAATCAATGTCGTGTATGAGAGGTTATAATTTGGTTTATTTGATGGAATCGCACAAAGGATCACTTATAGGAGACGAGTTTAATGTTTTTATCGATGATATATATCTCAGTTCTCAAATGGCATCAAAGATTAGATTTAAAGCTTTTGATGATGAGTATTTTTTCAGAAAATACTTGACTGAGCTTCACCACGAATTTGAGAAACCCGAGGCTAATAGCACTATGCCCGAGATCAAACAGAGTACACCTGATGGTTCAGGTGAAATCACTCCCAAGCCGTTTGATAATTGCTTGTTTATGGTCACATCTCTCACATCTGATGCGATATCCGCCGATACAATCAGTGCAGCTACATCATTCATCAAGAAAAATGGTGGGAAGATAGTTGATGATAGTTTTAACAAATGGATAATTAATGAAAGAGATCCTATACTAGCTAAGAAGACATTATCAGGTTACAAGTTTGCTGCACTATTATCACCGAAGCATATAAGAACATTAAAATATTTACAATTTGTGTCTTTAAGTTGGCCAATATTATCGATTAATTTTATACTGGATCTAATAAACAAACCCGAACTTTTATCTCAATGGTCGCAAATATGGACTAGTTATGCATTACCAGCGGGAGACTCGAATTTCCGTAAGTGCGCATTGTCCTTGAACCTATATCCATTCATTCACAACTGGCTTAGTGGCAAAACGTTGCTTGATCAGACAAAGTTGAACGAACATGTTTTCAAGGACTGCAGTTTTGCCATTCACACAGGATTAGGATTCAACTCAACAGAGTCTACATCAGGTAGTACAGGAGGTCCAGGTTTTAAAGATCTATCATTTTTCATGAAAGTACTTGGATGTCAAGACATAGACTATGTTAAAAGTTTGAATTTGAAAGAGATAACCAAAATATGGACATCACTTTCCAAGACAACAGACACTAAAATGAAAAATTCCGTTATATATATATACTCATCTACTAAGAACCTGAATGAAAAGACATTCAGTTCACTATTGGACGACAAGAGTCCATATTCTACAGGAACCACTTCATCAAAGAGAAGAAAAACTCAAGTTTCGAAAAAAGAGCTAGAAGCCCGTAAGAAAGATATCCGACTACTCAAAGGTATAGAAATTAGAGTTGTTAATTGGGAATGGCTAGTTCAATGTATAATTGCTGGACACTTGTTTGATAGTACTTTCACATGGACTATTTGAACGATTTATGTATGTAATAAAGACAATTTCCAAGGTAGAACCTCTTTACGACTAATTAATAGAATTAAATGTCCGAGAAAAATAAATTAACCAGTCATCAAATGCAGTAAGAGTAAATAAAAAGATGTAGTAATATTGAAGGAAAAAAATACAGGGCTAGAATCGAAGAAAGAATGAAAAATTAAAGATATACTAATAAATCGAAAGATGGAAAAAAAAGGTAAAAAAAAGAAAAAAAAACAGAAGTAAAAAAGAGAACAGAAATATGGAATGCAATTTTTTTTAAAAGTTTGTTCATTCTATAAAACTTGTGAAATTATCGTAATGACGCCCGAGACGGATGAGAATTTGTGATTGAAACAGAAAGTCAGAAACCATGATATTAATCAACTTGAAGAATTTTAAAGCGAAAATTAGGAGAGAAAGAGAAAGAGGGGAACTAAAAAAATAAAAATCAAAGAAACAAGAGCCAAAATGAATATACACGCAGATGAAAATTTATAACCAATTAATACAACCGAAAAGAACAAAGAGGAAACATCCAAGGACATAAATTGAGGAATATGAAGATAATCCACCACAATGGTTTGTTGAAGCAGCACCACTAATACTCGATTTTGAAGTATGAGCAGCAGATGCACTACCAATATATGAAGTTCCTGATATAGAAGCTGTACTAGTACCGACATAAATTTCGCCATTTGAAATGAAAACTTGTGATGAATGATCAGTAATAGCTGTTGCATTAATAGTTGCTGGGATAGTTAATGTAAATTGATCATAACTTGTGAAATTGTTTGCCTTAGCGAATGGGATAGTTCCAGATTGAATCTTATAATAAGTTGAACTTGCGACTGAAGATGTTGTTAAATGACTTGAAGATGTTTTTGTCTTTGAAGTGGTAGTAGAAGATGAAGATGAAGTAGTAGTTTTCAATGTAGTTGATTTAGTTGTTGATGTATCTTTTGTATCACTAACTGCCTTTGCTTGAACATTAACATTAACGTTAATAGTATCATCATATTCATCGTTATCAATTTCTTCACTATCATCGTCACTATCAATTTTATCTCTTTTAGAAGAAACAACAATGGCGCCAGACGAAGACAGGGAACTTTCAGAAGATGAACGACCAATTGCCAATTGTTTAGCTTCATTATCAACTGCAAGATAAATACTTTTCAAGAATGGAGTACCCAAGACTGAATAACCAATATTAAAATCAGGTAAAACTGCTAAATAACAAGCTGCATCACCATTTTGGAAAACAATTGCAGAACCATTTGCAGAGACAGCTGGATATAACAAATTACTTAAACTAACATCGATTATTTGACTACCTAAATAAACATTTAAAGAGCCAGCTTGTGCAACATTACAATCAACTAACCATCTTTCCAACGATTGTGCATAGTATGCATTTAATTCAACTGCTAATTCAATCAGTGTTGAGTATGGTATATAGTTGAAGAAAGTTCTTGAATCTAAAACTGCAGGTCTTGGATAGGTACCCGAACTAATTTTATCATCGTAAGAAGATGAGAATTCAACTGAGCTTCCTGTTGAATCTGAAGTAACACCAAAACCTGAGATTGGGATAACTGGGAAAGAATCTGAGTAACCACTTTCAATAATTGAATAACTATCATCTTGAACTGGAATAAAATTGTATGAACAGAAATCACCTTCAAATTTAGAATCTGATAATCCACCAAGGACTAATTCTGCATAATCTGTATCATTATTAACTAAAGAAAGTGAATATGAATTTGAATCAATAATATTTTCTGATTTAAAATGTTCAATAAAATTTGAACTTAAATCATCATCTGTAGTACCAACACCTAATCCACCAGTTGCCACATTTGAATCATTAACATTAATAAATGTAACATCATTCATTATATAAGAATTTGTATAATTTGTAACTGTTGAATTATCAAAGTTTAAAATAAATTTAAAATTTTCAATTGCATAATAACCTGCAATATATATATAATTTGTGAAAACTGTATAAATTGGAGTAGCTGATAAACGATTTTCAACTTCTTCATTATCTTGATAAGAGTAAAATGAACCAGATGATGAATTATAAACGTCATATATACCTTGATCTGCACAAGATTCACTTAAACTTGTAGAAGATGAAGTTCCAGCAGAGGAAGTATATGAGGAAGATTGAGAATCATTTGTTGAAGTTGAATCATCATCTGATTCACAAGCTGAAAACCCATCAACGGCAGGTAACCATAAATAACCATTTGAAATATCTAATCTAAGAACAAGTGATTGATTTGGTGACCCCACGGTAACTTCATAGTCATAAACTTTATTTGAACGTGGAGTTAAAAGAAGCGTGGGCAGAGCTTCAGCTATTGAATAAGATTCATTTGAAGCTGCTAGTGTTGTAGATATCAGTAAACATGATGTCAATACCCGCAATATTGTTTCACTGCGCATTATTGAGTATATATATGTATGTGTGAACAGGGGAGTGGGGAGTAACCTATGATATCAGACTAGTCAATGGATGTATGTATGTGTATGTATATAGTTGTAGTTCTTAACAAGACAGACCCAAGTGTGTATAGTATAAGAATTATTAATATGCCTCGATCTATTTTTAGCTATTAGGAAAGCAAAAAAACAGAAAAATTAGAATAAAACAAAAGCCTCTGTTCCCTTTACTTTAATATCCCTCTCTTGTATAATTGTATACTTGTATATATATATATATATATATATATATATGATATAGATACTGACAAATGAAATAACAAAGCTTTAAAGAAATGTACCTACAAAAGAGAAGAAACGAAGGAAAAGAAAGAGAGAGAGAGAGAGAGAGAGAGAAAAAGAGAGAGAAAGAAGGACAAGAAGAGTATAAAGTTATATACAAAGTCTTTGTATAAACTTATATATAAAGTATATATAATAATAATAATAGGTATATAATTTTTGTATATATTTTATGTACGTAATTATATATATACGTCGTAGTGTACGATTATATAATAATATAAGGCCGGCCTAAAAAAAAATATTAACGTACATTTCTGGAAGAAGAAAAAAAAAAGGAAAAAAAAACACAAAAAAAAGAAAAGAGAAAAAAACACCACCAAAACTTTAAAAGAGAAAAAAAAAACACAAAGAAAAAATAACGTATAATTAACAATACGGTGTAATTAGCTATAAAAAAAAATATTATATAACATGTATATGCAATAGGTATAAACGGAGATTTAACTTATATAATATATAACTAACTATTAATTGTTTAAAAATGCATTGTTTAAATTATAATTAAATATAGCTTCATTGTTAATATAAGTCCTATATATATATATATATCCATTTAAATGGGAGGATTGTTGGTTAGTATAATGTACCGTCTGTGAGTGTGAGTGTGAGTGTGTACGTGTACGTACGTACTCGAGCTGTATATAAATTAAAGGGGAGTGAGTGTGTGTGTACGTACGCGAAAGACGGAGAAATTTCTTATACGTACGTAAGTACTACTAGGAAAAGATCAGCTATATAATATTATATATAGTACATACGTAGAGATAAAGGTATTATATATTTATAGATTGTATGTGCAGTGGTCATTTCTGTTACTGTAGTATATAATGTAGAACAATTTATTATACAATATAAATTATGTACGTTTGGGCGGGAATTATACACACGTCAAAACAATTGGGAAGGTAAACAGACAAAACCATGAAGAGCTTTGTTATTACTTAGACGGTAATTATATAGTGGTATGGTTTAAAATTTTATACTTGATACTTAATATAATCTTATAGTATATGATACATGTATATATATATCGTTGTATATACTATATATAATTAGTACAAACGGAAGGGCTGAAATGACGCGAACTGATTTAATTAACCAATACGTAACGTACAATCATTAGCAAAAATTTTCAAAAACTGTGAGAATACGGCTTAGCATTGATTTATTGTGAATTTGTGGTTTTATTTTTATATTTTTATAAATTCCTTGCAATTACGTATTTTATTATAAAGTTTCTTTTCAAACAGTTGAAAGAAGAAAAAATTATTTAAACTTTAGATATTCTTTATTCTTTTGTCTTTTTAATTTATACGAAGTGTATTTATTGTATATTATATATATATATATATACCATTAAATAGATATACGAGTATTCACTATATATATATATAATATATATATACTATATTTATCCCATGCTATTAATATAACTAATAACTTACGTCATTTCAAGAAAAACAGAACCACCGCACGTACATGCAATCATACAACACCAGAATGATACGTACATAAATTTAAATTGTTATATACAAACAATTATTACTAATTAATAAGTACACACTATATAATTTTTGCTTTTACTGTTTGTGATATTAACGCACGTGAAAATAAAAACTAGCGGTGCAGGAGTTTGAAGTTTCTATAACAGACATTATTAGATAATATATTATATAATAATATTTCTCTATATTTATACATGTTATACTTTCTAGCTTCCCTTATTACTAGTTTTATAAATTTTTATACGCACTAATATTTAAATATAAATAAGTTGAACCAATTAAAAAACACAACGGAGAAGAAAGAAAGAAAGAAAGAAAGAAGGAAATGAAAAAACACATAAAAGTAATAAAAGTAGAAAACAAAAAGCGGTATTAAAATAAGTCTCGATACTTAAAGATCTTGGAAAAAAAAACACTATACACATAATTGATACTGTGATTAAATAAGAGAAAAACAAAAAAAAAAAAAAATAGTAAAAGTAAAGAAGAACACACACACAAAACCCCAAAAACAGTTTCACTTAAAAGTGAAATGAAAGTAAAAAAACACGGTAAGAAAAATTATAAAACCATTGCACTAAAACCAATACTAATTAGTGCAGAACTAAAATCACATATAAATAGACATACACACACACAAACAGACAACCGCACACAGACACACTACCATATACAGACATATTTACAGTAATATATCATCAATTGAACAATACTTAAAATGCTGCATTACCAAACTGTTGCTGTTGGTGCTGATGTTGTTGGTGCTGATGTTGTTGTTGCTGTCTGAGTTCTATTTGTTGCTGTTGCAATTGTTGATTATAAAAATAAAGAGCATTAATATCTAGCATTGGTTGTTGTAATTGTGATGGAACTTGTAATGATTGATTCATACTGTTTGTATTGTAAACTAATCCAATGTTCTGATTGTTTTGTAGCTGCTGCTGCTGCTGTTGTTGCTGTTGTTGCTGTTGTTGTTGTTGTTGTTGCTGTTGTTGCTGTTGTTGCTGTTGTTGCTGTTGTTGCTGTTGTTGCTGTTGTTGCTGTTGTTGCTGTTGCAGTTGCATTTGTAGTTGCATTTGCATTTGTAACTTTATTTGCATTTGCAATTGCATTTGTTGTTGTTGTTGTAATTGTTGTGTTTGATGTTGATCAAGATGAGATTGATTTTGATCAATGGAATTCGCAACCTGAGTTTCAGAGACTGGAGTCTTGGATGTTTCAGGATTAACAGTGGTAGTTATATAACTGAATGGTGAACTTTCCGAGTCCAATGATTCAAATAATTCCTCTTCGTCATTTTCAACATTATCTTCAGCGGTATTCTCCGATGGCATTTGATCCACAAAAGATATATTTTGAAGTTGCTGCTGCTGTTGTTGCTGTTGTTGTTTTTGTAGAGCAGCGAGATGTTGCACTAATTGAAGCTGTTGTAGTTGTTGGTTTTGTTGATGCTGATGCTGCTGCTGTTGTTGTTGTTGTTGTTGTGAACGAAGATGATTGTACATTTGCTGTTGTTGTTGTTGTTGTTGCTGATCTTGGAATTTCAATAATGACTGTTGTTGAGTGACATAGTTCATAGCATTCATTTGTAAAACTGAAAGAGGAACCGCAGATTGAGCTGAACTTGAATCGATTGGAAATGTATTATTGGAAGTAGGACTTGTGAAATTATTAGTTATTGTTGATGCAGATTCTGAAGTCTCCATGGAATCAGATGATGCTATTTTGAGATGTGTATTTGCAGTAATAGGTGACGTAGATGCGGAATTAGTTGTAGATGTAGTTGTAGATGCAGAAGATGCGTTTGCCAACCCATTAACATCTAATAATTTTGAATGTTTACCGGTCTTTTTCTTACCAATTCTTAAACTTTTGATATGGGATTCAGGTAATCCTGGACAGAGACCAACTTCAATATGATGTTCAACCCAAATTTCATTATTTGCAAATTTAGCACGACAAACTCCACACCAACCGGCCATTCCAACTCTATCACCAGATTTAATACCCGGTGGATATTTGAAATGTCTTGATTTTAAATGAGTCTTATAAGTGTCTCTTCTTGAAAAACCACCTGTAACATGACATTTATGAACAGCATCAGGATCAAAAAATGGACAACAGTATGCTTTTTCTTTTGAATGTTTCTTCATATGTCTTGTTAAATAACCTCTAATTCTAAATTTAGAGTCACAGTGAGGACATTCATGAGCTTTACCTGATCTTTCATTTTCCTCTGGTGATGAAATTGAGCTAGATTCATGTTGCATACCTGAATCACTAGATCCTGATGATTTAATAGAGGAAACTGGAGATAAATCTAAATAGTTGTTATATTCAGAACCAGGTGTTGGATTGAGAACTGAACTTTTATCTAATGGAGATTCATCAACTTTTAATTTAACTATATTTTTACTAGCTGGAGAAGATGAGTCTGAAATTGGAGTCAACTGTTGCTGTTGTTGTTGCTGCTGTTTTTGCTTTTGCTTTTGTTGATCATCTTGTTTAACATCAACTAATTTGAATTCTAATTCACCCTGTGCATTTGTAAATGAAACAACTTGTGAATTTAAACCAGTTGAACACTCTTTCAAATCTGCAGTTGATAATCTTTTAAATATTTTAAGAGACTCAGGAAATAATGAACTGGCTCTTCTTGCTGAACGACTACTACCTTCTTTGATAACCGATGTAATATTCTTAGTGAATAGTTCAACGTTTGAATTGTCATCAGCACTATCAGTTGTGGTTCTCTTATTATCATCATTTTTTAAAAATGAACTATTGGAAGTCAAATGAACTAATGTAAGTAGCCATGTCAAGGCCGGAATTAAATAATTTGAAAATAGAATGAACAAATAACTATTTTGTATAGGAGTTATTTGATTAGATGTAGAGTCAGACATATTGAACGTATATAATGAACATATATATTATATATGTATATATATATATATGTATATATATCTTGATTAGATTAATGATCCTAAACTTTTGATCTATTTGTTGTTACTGTTGTTGAAGTAAAGTATTGAAATTATAAAATATCGATAGTATGGAGTTAAAAGTATTGGTATAAGTTGAATTAAATACTACTACTCTAAAACTGAATATCTATTGAACCTTTTTTTTTCTTCTTTAAAACAACTCTTTTGTTGCCCTTTTGTTCTTTATATCGAACTGATTAAAATAATATAGAATAAACAGTCAGTAAAAGATTATTATCTTTTTTATTGAGTTGACTAACTGCTAATAAATGGCTTTTTTATATGTATTTTTTTCTATATATATATATATATATTATACACATATATAATTAAACTAAAGTTATTATATACATACAAGAAGAAGATTACGATAATTTTTAACAATTTACTCAGCTGTTTTTTTCATACACCATTTGCTCCTCCCTCCTTCTCCCTCCCTCTCCCCCTCTCTCTATTATATAAAGTTTTTTTTCTCGCCTTTAAATTTATTCATATTATGTAAAAAAAAAAAAAAAAAAAAAAACGAGAAAAAAAACACACAGACAAAAAAAAAAAAGAAAAAAAAAAGGGACAGTGCTCAAGTGCAGCATAATTTGTGCAATTCTTACTACGCCATATAATATAAAATTTAAATTATTATATAATATAAAATTTAAATTATTATATAATATATATATATATTAAAAAGAGAGCAGCGCGAGCTGCTCCCTGCAATGTCGCAAACTTTACCGAAACTTTTAAACACAAAAAAACAAAGAAAAAAAATTTATAAGAAGAAAAAGCCGCCCGATGATATTTTTAATTACAGAAATTGTGTTTTTGTTGTTTTTTTCGTTTTACATACAAATCTCCCTGCAAATTTTGGTTGGAGTTAGCGGGAAATTAATCAAGTTTCCCGTTAATGTTTGTTTAAAACTCCCGTGAATATCGTTATCTTCGATATTCAAACTCAACTCACAAAATAATAATATATCTGATTATTCAATTTGTTTTTCGCTATTTATATACCTTTTGAGTAGAATTATTTGATTGTGTTATCTAAAACACCAATCCAATTACTATATAATATATATATATATATATATATTTATTCAAAAACTTTACTCCTCATTTGACTCTAATCAATTTATATATTTATATTATATAGTAATATATATGTATCGATCTATCTATGTATATCATGGTCCGGGTTGTTATATATATAATATATATACAAGATATATAATTGGGCATTTAATACTCTCCGCACAATGTTTGTGGCGTGATGGTATTAAAGTTGCCCATATACCGGTAATAATAAAAAATTTCCCCAGTAATAAATTATATATTTAAAATAGTAAATTTGCAAGTAACAAATTATAACAATTAACTGCCTGGGGCCGGTGGTGAGTAGCGTGCCCTAACCTTTATATATATAATATATATATACCGCGGCCGTAACATATATATAATATATAATTCTTATTTTCGCGAATTGAATCTTTTGTACGTACGCACCAGGCATAAATAAGTTGTTCTGTTTTCAAACTATTGAAAAAGCATTGGAGTAATTAAAATTCCTGTATCTATTAATTACTAAATAGTAAATACTAAAATAGTATGGAGTGCGGCGTATACGTTATATTATATATATATATATATAACGTAAAATTTCATAAGGCATTGTGAATAACACCAGACACCACTACTATATATATTTGTATAATTTATTAACATATAAGTATACAATATACACCTTATTCATGATTTATAAAGATATATATATATATATATATATATAGTTGTGTAACTCCAAGCCCAAATAACAGATACAATAGATTACCAGATTGTCATATATATTATATCAACCAGCATTTCCTAGCTCCGAGTTCCGAATGCCCGTAGATTTTATAGAATATTTATAGATATGTACGCAACGCACATGCTTTACATAT
This sequence comes from Ogataea piceae, assembly GCA_030567815.1. Lineage (NCBI taxonomy): Eukaryota > Fungi > Ascomycota > Pichiomycetes > Pichiales > Pichiaceae > Ogataea > Ogataea piceae. Next base: position 90,215 of record JAJLSX010000011.1, on the reverse strand, counting down.
ATAAATTTATACGCTAAAGCTATATACTATTTAATTGGGCGGTACAATTCGACACGTATATATATACATATATACATAGTAGACTTATACATGTCCAAATAGAAAACAAATCAACTATGATTTATATATACGTATACCAGTAAAGATGTATATGGTCACAGCAATTTACTAGAATTTATCTGTTTTCTGTATATATTTACATAAAAGAATGACTAAAGTCATACATAGCTTTACTGCTTCTCTCTTATACGTTGTTCCATTTACCCAACGTATGTAAAGATGTAGAGATGTAAGCGTATAATTATGTAATTGCAGGAAACAACTGGCTTGGAACCATAATATTACGTAATTTTGATGGATTATATAACCCATAAATAAGCCTTATATTTCTTTGGCAAGTATATATATATACGTAATAGTAAATAATAAATATTTGATAGGATCAAGAATACAATAAACCTACACGTAAATATGAAACTTGATCGTCATATATTAATTATAGCTTAACTGCGAACATAGAGCAAAAAAAGAAAGAAAAAACATAAAACGTATTTTGTAAGAAGTATGTATCTATTTTTAATCATTTTAATAGAGAAAGATCATACACTCATTTCGATCTCCATAATATATTATATATACATATTTTTTTTTTTACAAAAAAAAAAAAAAAATAAATAAATAAAAATAAATTTATATGATGTGTACGTGTGTATCTAAGAAGGGTGTCTAAGAAGTGTGTCTAAAAAGTGTGACTTAATATATATAAACAAATTAAATAAACTGTTGTAATAATTTACAATAATATACTTGTTTATTTGTTGATTAGTCTTGTTAGTTCCCAATTATAATAAATATATCTATGTTCTTATAGAAACAACACAATTAGAGTGTCTTTTTTGTTTTTCCTTTTAAATCTGAAATTACAAGTGATATATAGGTAGAATTGGCTACATATTCATTCCTTCTATATACAACACATTTACACAATTTCAACTATTATAACAGTTGCTACTTATATTATTACTTGTGTCCTTTTCTTCCATTAGTATACCATTCTTTGTTTTTTAAAATTTTCTTTGAATTTTTTTGAAGTTTTAGATATTTTTATTCGCCTCCTTTCGAACCTTAATTTCTGCTTTTTGTCTGCTTTTTTTTTTGTCTTTTTTAAAATCTTTACAAATGTCTTCTTCTGATTCTACAAATAAAAAGAATTCTTCACCAGACGTTTTCAAGTCTTTTGATACAAATACTTATTTATCAAATAATAGTATACCATCAGAAGATATTTCATTATCACCAACATCTGATAAAATTATTTCGAATACTCTTACACCCGACAAAATATCTTCTCCCGATCCTAAAAGAACAATCCAATCGACGGCAGTTTTACACAAGTCATCGAATTCAGTATCGTCTATTATTACAAATAAATCAAGAAGGAAAAGTTCATTATCTGTTCAAACTAATAATATACTATCACCAGACGATAATTCTGATAACTCTCATTTGAAGTTATCTCCAATATCAAGTCATGGTACCCATAAAAGAAATCTCTCATATACGTCTCCAATTGCCAATAGATCACTCCCAATGAGTGGCAATAAGGATTTTTTCAATAATCCAATTCAAAGAGGATCAGTTTCATCCACTTTTGATGATAGTAATCTATCAATGAATAGTATAATAAGTGGAAATAATGGTGGTGTATCAGGTAATACAGATCCATTACCATCTGTCACAAATTTACTAAGCCCGAATAATAATATTAACCTTTTTGCTGAATTGAAAAGAGCATACCCCAATTGGTTTACCACTTTAGTTTCAATTTTTAGTTGGTATTGTTTCTCTTTAAGTATTTCACTCTATAACAGATGGATGTTTTCAAATAAGCATCTTAATTTTTCATTTCCTATATTGATTACATCTTTGCATCAACTTATATTATTTGGTTTAAGTTTACTTACATTGTTTTTAATACCGAAATTTGGATTGAATTATCAACAACAATATAAGAAAGTATCAAGCTCAGAGTCAGCAGAAGATTCAAATGATGATGAACTGTATTCAGATTTGAAAGATGAACCAATTTCATACTTTATTGGTTATAAAGAATATATAACAAAGATCTTACCTTGTTCAATAGCTTCAGCTGGTGATATTGGTCTAGCAAATACTGCATTTAGATTTATTACATTGTCTTTATATACTATGCTTAAGACATCATCATTAGTCTTTGTTTTAATATGGGGTGTTATTTTCAGATTAGAGAAAATGACAATGCGTATATTAACTATTGTTTTAGTGATGACAGTTGGTGTGATTATGATGGTGTGGGGACAACAAGAAGAGCCTTCTCATACAACTCCACCTCCTGAAGTTTCAAATTTACCTGCACCTGAAAATACTGGTGATGATATTCAATATGGCGATATTGTACCAGATCACGCTAACGATGTTGACGAAGATTTATCAAGTAAAACTATTAGATTATTTATTAGAGCAACTGCATCTGGTAATCCTACTCATTTAATATTCCTTGGATCAGTGTTGGTGTTGCTATCAGCATGTATGTCAGGTTTACGTTGGGCATTAACTCAAATAATGTTAAAGAAGAACAAGAGAACAAAAAATTCTATATTGACTATTTTATATCTATCACCAGCAATGTTTCTTGTGTTACTTACCATTGGGTGTATAGTTGAAGGTTTTGGAAATTTCTTAAACTCTCCAATTTGGGAATCTAAAGGTGTTTTGAAAACTTGTATTTTAATTTTAATTCCTGGGTTATTGGCATTCTTCATGACACTGTCTGAATTTGTCTTACTTCAATATGCATCTCTTTTAACATTGTCTATCGCTGGTATCTTTAAAGAACTGCTAACAATCTTTACATCATGGCTATTATTTGGTGATAAGTTAAATTTTATTAATCTTATCGGTTTGATAGTGACTTTAAGTGATATCATTTGGTATAATATGTATAGATTTCAAGAAAATCAGCATGAACCAACATCACGTAACAATGATATCTCCGCTGAACCTTTCTTAGCCAATGATTCATCAGTTGATATATCACTTGCTAGTAAAACTATCATTAGAACTGGTGATATTGAACTGGACGATATTCGCAAATGAACGCATTGGTAATTAAGTGGTAGTCATATAATTTTTTTGTTTTGACTTATTTTTTTAAATCAAATTGTCTTTTTTTTTATCTAAGTAGAGAATAATTTTGTGATAAAAAAAACTGAGTGGAAATGGATTTATATTTCAGTTTCAAATACTGATTCTTGTTGGAGGTTTTAACCATTTATAAATATAGAATTTCTTTTATAATTAATTTTCTCCATATATTAGACTACGCCTAAAAGCTAAGCCAACATAAAAGAGATAATTCAAATTCTACCACAATATGCTATAAAGTATAGTAAATTAATATTATTTCTACTGATTGATAGTTTTAAAATTGCAAAATAGCTTCATTGGAAATGGAAATTATGAATTTGAGCTCATGATACTTGTGTAAATAAGAATTAAAAAGAGCTGATGCGCAGTATCTTTAATTGAGATAGTATCGTGACTGGTGTTCTTATCCTCTAACACATGCAGGCCATCACATCCCCTTTCGGTGATAGAGCGAAACGATTCTTGATTTTGATAATACATAAAATAAAGAAAGAAAACAAAAAAAACCCACAATATAAGCTTGTTGATAAAATGGAATGATGAGTGTGACAATCTTCATCAAGTGTGAGTGATTTAATTTTCTGTCTTTATAGGTATGATTATAGATGAGATGGGCGACCTTCACAATTAGAAGCACTAAGCCTTATGAATTCGACTAATCAGTGTACAGAAGGTAATATAATAATCGGTAATCGTGTCATAATAAACCATATAGTCTTCTATGCTATTTAAAAGAAAAAAACACAAAATAGATAACTAAGAGTCCTTTTTATAAAAAGTCATCTTCCCTTTTTTTTAAGAAAGAAATAATGAATGATAGAAGTACTTCAAAGTTCTAGGTACACACATTATGATTATATTGCTCAGACAAAGGTAGTGATGTATATTTATATAAGTATGTGCATGTATGTGCATGATATATATATATATATATGACTAGTGAATGCTTTCGTCTTGAATCTAGACCTTATAGATTATATTCATCGACCAATCAAGTTCTCTAGATCAATTTAAACTTTCCTCTCTATCTCTTTTGAAACACAATTAATTTCAAATATCTATTGATTCATATAAAACGCAAAAGGAAAAAACAAAAAAATGCAAGACTTGATTGAAATGTTATATCTAAAAATACATCTATATATATATAATGGATACAAAATTATTACAAAGATATAGGAAACAACACTGCGAGAATTACACTGCAGGCAGGATTCAATAAACAAAAGTATACTAAATAAATAATATAAAATTAATTTATAATACATGACGTCCCTGATGGATGTATCTTGTTAAATGTTGTGACGTAAAAATTTATATATATCTACTTTGGATACAATCTATGATATAATGTAAATATAAGATAAGAATTAGATATATTATCAAAGAATAAATACAAAATAACTAGTACATACCATACAGTTGATCATATAAACAATTTCAACAAAGACGATAACTAAGTAAACGTTATATAAGCATATTTAATACTCAGGTATAGTTATGATAAAGACACGTCTATACAGTTTGTGTGTATTTTTGCAATACAAATTGAGTGCTTTAAAGTACTGTGAAGGAGTATATATGCGACAAAGATTAGGGGAAAAGATTTTGGGTCACCCACTGATAATACGTTTATTATAATAATATATGATATGTGATATATATATATATTAAGTCATTACAAACGTTATCTATATACCTAAAATCGTAAAGTAAATTCAAAACAAGGCATAGACAAATCGTACTTAACTATACATAATTAGTAATTACAGCTATGGATCCTCATATGCATATGGTCTTTAAAATTGTACTGAAATTTTGAAAATCAACGGGGTTGTAATACATGATAACTCGTTTTATGAGTGTATGTAGATATTCTACATCTGCTATGCATTGCTTAAATTGTGTTATCAACTTATCATTTAACACTGGAAATATAAAAAATTTATATTGTAAATCTGAAGGACAATTAATATTGCAGAAATATACTCATGGTTGAAATCCCGGCAATTGAAATGGTGTACGTCTAGACATATGTGTGAGGGTATACATAGCTGGTCACGTGCGGATTAAAGGGGAGGGACGCACAGATCCCCTCATCGTATATATATATATATACGTACGTCTTTTGAAAATTATCACTTAGCTGAATACAAAACAAAACAAAAAAACAAAAAAAAAGGGTCCGCGCACACGATCTATATTATGAGTACTGCCACAAAAAAACTGATTTTAATCAAATTGAATGATATCATCATATCATCATATCATCATATTATCATATTATCATAGATAATTGTAATGATCTATCTACCTTGAGATTATACATTATACATTATATAATATATATTATATAAGATATAATATATATTACTTTAAATAAAGTTCCAGAAAACCCTATATTAGTATATAGTATATAGTATATACTACTTACACATTACAATTCCTAAAGGGACAAATTAAAAAATCGCAAATTGATACTCAATCTTTAATTCGGCTCAGTTAAGCAATTCCCACTCAAAAGCTTAAAAGTAAAAAAAACACTTTGTAAAATGTGTGTTGTCCTTTTTAAAGAAGACAACTCAACATAAACCATTGATACATATAAAAATATATATATATATATTATAAGTAAATCTACCAAGACTTTCTTTAAATCAAGGTTTTAACTTTTTACATTAATTTTGATTTTCATAAACTTAGAAAGATATATATATATATATATATATATATATATATATTTATTGTTATATTGATATACGTTTAATTTTATATATAATGTAACATTTAAGATATGATCAAAGGTAAAAATTAAAAACCAACCCATCTTTTGAGAACCAAACAATTGAACTCTGAGCTGTATGTGCAAATACTATGCATACTTTCCAAGAACAGTACCCATGCGCAACATCAACGTACAGTAACTGTAAGGTGTAAAAATACACAAAAACTGCTCAAACAGATTTTTTTTAAAACAAAAGCAGGAAACCACGTACATCCTGCAGGTTGGATCAGTAAGAGGTTTTATATATATATAATATATATATAAATTGAATATATCGAGGGTCCCGGTCCCTTATGAGGCTTGAATCTTTTTAAAGCTTAAATTTAAACCAGGATCAATATATATTGTTAAATACAGTACGATACAAAATCATTATCTACCCTTTCAGTTAATATACATTACAATCACATAAATGTGAAAGTTATAAGCTCATGTATATATTCCGTTTGATAGATATATATTATAATAGATAAATGTTTTTCGATAAGATCAAACGATATAAATATAATTTAAAATAAAAAACTCTACAAGACATTGCAAATATAATTCTCATATCAGGATATCTGACATTTGCATGGGGCGCGTGGAAATATCCAAGGGACCAGAGGTCTTATACGGGATATAAAATTAAAAAATATATATGTATACACGTATATAAGTAAGTAAGCACCGGGGACTGAGTATACGTATTGCGCGTGCGATAAAATAATTTCTACCCTCAAAAGGCACCAACGGATAACAATACGAAAATCTCAAACAACAACCAGGGACCTGTTAAACAACTTATATATATATATTATATAATATAGAATATAAGTACCCACTGTACATGGCGAAAAAACAAACAAATTAAACTGGTGTATATATAATTTACATACATATATCTCCAATAACTATTGTTTTCAAATTTAGGTACCTACATCTATATAAGGACATGAAATATACCAAATTGAATACCAATAATTGATATATACTAGATAATAGATATATATATACTGTATATGTATGTGCATGTATATAGAAGATATATATATAAAATAGTAAACTTTTATAGAACAACTGTTTAAACCCTTTATTAAATAAATTTTGAAACTAATACCATCTATCAATTGTTAAGTAAATTTTATATAATTGTTTTTACTTATTTTTTATAATTTAGAAAAAATCAATTTCTTTGTTTAAAACAATAGCGCAGTAAAGTTAAAATAATTTTTTAGTTTATAACTTTAAAAGAAATAATATTTGACGTGTTTCACCTTTTTTCATATATAATTTGCTTACATAAAAGATAATACTTTTTCTTTTCTTTGTCTTTGTGTAAGTTCGCAATAATAATAATAATTATTAATTATTGTATAAGCAATTTGTTTTTGTCCTTTTAGCGCTGATTTATTTCTTTTTTTTCTTTTTGTTTTTTGTTTTCTCTAAAAGAAATAAAATATTTTGTTTTAAGAGGTGGAGGTGGCGGAGGGGATCGAACAGAGGATTTTCGTCCTCTTTGCTAATCTTTTTTTATAAAGAGAATCTTTTAGCATATAAATTTGTATTTTTCTTTATATATTATGGGATTTTCATATATAGTTTTTCATTTTGTAAGTAAAATTATTGAAAATCAAACTACATTATAATATACTATATATATATTATTCATTAGATAATATATCTTGTGACTAGTTACCCTTTAGGAAGTTTATATTATCGATTGTAAATTTCTATTAAACTTTGCCTTTTGTAAGTGTTGTCTTTTGTTTTTTGTTTTTTTTTTTTTTTATAATTTTTGTATTTCATTCTTTTATCGTTTCTTTTTTTCTAATTTTGTTTTTACTTCTTTTGGCTTTTCGGATTTTTTTTTTCTTTTTTTTTTCTTTTCTCCTGTTTTAGGTTCTCTCCTTTTCCTTTATATATATATATACACTTGTCAAGTTTGTAAAAGATATACATCTATTTTTCATAGTCTATATATATTTGTATATTTCTTTATCTCAATTGATTTTCAAGGTTATTTAGATCAATTGGCCATTATACACATTCATTTAAACATAGATATATATTATTACGATGGCTGTTCAAATACCTAGATCATATGCGGAATTGAAAGAAAGAGTACCAAATATTGGTATTGTCTTTTTAGCTATTTTATCATGGTTTACTTTCAGTTTACTTATATCATTATATAATAAATGGATGTTTTCAAATGAAACATTAGATTTTAAATTCCCAGTTTTAATTACAGCATGTCATCAATTTGTTTTATTTTGGTTAAGTCTTTTAACATTAGTTTTTGCACCAAGATTTAGATTAAACTATTTAGATCCATCAAATCCAAATGCTAAACATGCTGAAAGTTTATCATATTTCATTAATCCAAAAGTTTACATTACTAAAATTTTACCATGTGCTTTAGCATCAGCTGGTGATATTGGATTAGGTAACTCATCATTAAAATATATTACAATTTCATTATATACCATGTTAAAATCATCAGCGGTTTTAATTTTCACATTATTTTGGGGTTTCTTATTAAGATTAGAAAAAATTACACTTAAATTAATCTTAATCACTGTTATTATGACATTTTCAGTTATGATGATGGTTTATGGTCAAAATGATGAATCAAGTGATTCAAATCCAAGAGTTGGTGAAGAAGCTGATGAAATGAAATTAAAATTAGTTAAATTTTTAGTTAAAAGAGCTGCCGATTTATTATTACCTGAAGGTGAAATCACTGATGATGATACAGGAATTTTTTCAGAAGATTCATTATCAGATGCTTTAGTGTCACAATCTAATGTTACATCTTATACATCATCATCGGCATTATCTTCAAGTTTAGCAATTGGTTGTTTCTTAGTCTTATTAGCATCATGTATGTCAGGTTTACGTTGGGCTTTAACACAAATTGTCTTGAGAGGTAACCGTTATACTAAGAACCCAATTTTAACAATTTTCTACTTATCACCAGCAATGTGTATTGCATTAATTATTATGGGTTCTCAAGTTGAAGGTTTCTCTAATTTTACCGGATCTGGTATTTGGGAAGCATATGGTGTTGTTGGTGGTTTAGGTTTACTTTTATTCCCAGGTTGTTTAGCATTCTGTATGACATTATCACAATTTATTATTTTACAATATGCTCCACTATTAACTTTATCAATTGCTGGTATTGTTCGTGAAGTTATTACAATTTTCTTAGGTTGGTTAATTTTTGGTGATAAACTGAATTTTGTGAATATGATTGGTATCTTTGTTACATTATGTGATATTACTTGGTATAATTTATATAGATTAGAAATGGCTGGAAAGAAAGATGAAGTTCCAAAAGCTATCATTAGAGAAGATAGAGAAAGATTATTAGATTCAGATGATGTTGAATTAGAAAATATTTCAAAATCAACCTAATTTTAATCCATTATTTACACGTTTTTTTAAGTTTTTAAGTTTTATTTGTGTCATCTTTATTTTTCTTTCTTGTTATTTATTAGCATTTAACTGCTCGCGTTACGAGGTTTATAATTCATCTTTGTCTTTGTATTTGTATTTGTCTTTGTCTTTGTGTTTGTTTGTTTTTTTGCTATTCTTTGTATTTCTTAGGTTTCGTTTCTCTCCCACTATACATTACATTTTGTTACAATCTTTTTTTTTTTTTTCTTCATTAATAAATTCAAATTCTATGAGTTGATACTATCTTTGTGTATCTATATCTGATATACCATATAGATCTGACGTATATTAAACTGATATGATCTATTTATATAAAAAATATATTATATAGCATATATAATTGTGCCGGCATCGGTTGGCATATCATATAGCTACCACGTATACCTATCTATATTCTCACGGTGACCGATATCTGAAATCATATCCGCATTTTCCCCGGTTGAAATTTTATATAATATAATTTTATATATATTTATTTATCTATAAGTTCTAGATCCGGTCCATCGTATCCAGCGGCTTATATCTTTTATAGTGAGGTTCGGGCGCAGCAGGGGGAATTCATAATAATATTTTATAATTTCATATTTTTTATTGTTTAAATTATTTGAATTATTTTATTATGTAATATTTTGCATTGTGTATTAAAATTATTTGTATATTGAGGGTCACATGGAGATTGATTACGTAGTGCTTGTTATATAGTGTGTACTAGTTCTACCTCGTATATACATTTTAGTATTGGACCCTTAGAAATAATTATATATCATTCTAGAACTCTATATGTATATAGGCATATATCTACAGATATATATTATATATATATATTATATATATTATAGACTATATAAAAAGTATCGAGTATACTATAATACTGATTTTAAAAGACAGCCTATACGTACATATTCAAATATCAAGGGTGTTTCAGCCTCCTGTCTATATAATGTAATAAAGTTTGCAGTATAATCACTTAAAATTAGTGTCATTTAAGCATTGCCTCAAGGAATGTGATTACACTATAATTTAAAGTGGCTTATGAAAATTATTATGAGGATTCCCAGGTGATACACCTTTTGTTTTTTAGTAGTGAGATAATTAATTTATATAGTATGTTACTGGTGTACTAATGCGTAGAGTTTGTTTGTAAATACTACATAATATATGTTAAATTATATCATATATGATATATATATATACATACAGTTAACAATACTTAATATATGAATATAGGTAATTTGTAAGTGATTTCGATGCAATAAGGAATAACTTAGATATATATATATATACGCCTTATCCTGGGTAAGTTGATTTTCTTATCAGTATTGTGGACAACTGTCATTTGTAATTAGTTAGGAAGATATACATCTATCTATTCACCTCTATATATCACCTAAGGGTATTGACAAGATTATATAATCCTGGAAAACGATTATGTAATTGAATCGTGTACGAATCAATAAATTGTAGATTAGATAATCAATGGTAAAAGGATACTGATGTCATGTGTCAAAAGGACATCGTGTCAATACTTAGCGTCGATTGTCAATAGAGCGCATTATCTGTTATAAGAGAGGGGCATTTTCCCTACTTTATATATTTTATATAACATTTATATATAGTCATAAATAGACCTATAATAGAATCATTGATTATATTATTCAAATATTAAGTCAAGAACAATTAAGCCACTGGACATAATTACTCAGTTATCTTACGTAATCATTAATTTTCTTGGTATTACTTATTGGTATTTCTACCGTTGTAACATATATATTTTGGTATGCTCAGATACTAGTTTTATGTTTTAGTAATTTATATGTGTCAATGGGGAATAATTCTAATCTACAAAGAGATGAACTTCAAGACACTTACTCAAACTAGATATCATATAAATATGGATTAAAACGGGTAGTATTATGCTCCCCGATCATACCTGTATGTATATAAGTTCGTTACGTAGAGAATCGGTGCGCATGACATTATATAATATATATAATATATATTATATATATTGTTCCCACGTCCTGCCAGTTTACTTGTTTACATAAATTTAGAAATTTAACTCTAAACTCAATGGTGTACGAGTACGAGGGGGTCAATTTATTTAGTATGATTACTTACTCTCTTTGTTGTTCTATTTTAATATATATCGGTATATACTTCTAAATCGGGTAATTTGGAGCGTGCGTAAGGGAGTGTGTGACTAGACATCGGAACCAAATTTAACCTCTAGCTCCAAAACAAGTATATATACTAATGACATAGTTTAATAATGTAAAAGAACATCTAGTAAATGAACTAGCTATTTAGATATAATATATATATTAATTATATAATATAGAGTTGTAGTAATTATAAAAAATATATATAAATTCTTTGCAGATTGATGCGTTGTATCTGTGACTCCGGCATTATACTATACGCATGTTAACAATTCATCGGATTTATATATACCTAAAACTCTACAGGCTGATTCAAAAAGAGTATTTTTAGTCTATCATAATTCATACAATTTGCTAAGAAAAGACTCTAAATAAGTAAACAAACAAGGACAAAAAAGTTTATAAAAAATTGAAAATCTTTCAAACGGTATTCTACACTACATAATATATTATATAGTATATACAACGTATACGTACACGTATACCTACGTACACGTACGTAGAAAAAGAAAAACGTATAGATTACGTAAAATCATTCACTCTTCCAGGAACAATTTAAGTAAAAAAATTAAAGAGTGTGTTATCTTCCGCAAATTTAAATCACCCCATTTAAAAATAAAATAAAATTTACACAGCCAAAATCAATTTATACTAGTAATAAAACTTTAAAAGGTTTAAAGGAAAAGCAATAAAATTTGAAAAAGTTAAAAAATGTACAAAAATTTACAAAGGTTTATAAAAAAATTTAAAAAATCGTACCACTTTCTGAAATTTACGTTAAATTTCTTTCTTTTTTCGCTCTTTTGATAATAATAAAAATAATAATAAATTTAAAAAAAATTACACACAGCCTTAAGTGCCCTAAATGTCTTGTTCACGTTCTTTCCCCTTTACTCTTCATCCGAAGTTGTTGTTTTTGTTTTCTTTTTATTGGTTTGTTATATGTATTTTATATTATCCTCCTATTTCTGTTTAGAAAAAACAGCACAACTAAAGAAAAAGAATAATAATAACTAATACAAAAAAAGAAAGAAAAAAAATACTTTTGAAATTTTTATAAAAAGGGCAACAATAGATAATAATTAAAAATATATCTAACTTCATATTACCTTTGTATAGATAGATAACCCCTTCTTACTCTTTATTTAAGTCAAACTTCTTTGTATCAAAAATGGCAACGTTAGATTTTGATGATTATGATAGTATCCTATCATCTTTACATTCAAATAATCAACAGACTTCAAGAGTTAAAGTGGAACCTGATGAGCTTGATTTAATGTCTTTACAATATCAAGGGATATTTAATGGTAAGCCTGACCAGTTTGGATCTAATTTTAATGATCAGCAACAACAACAGCAACAACAACCCACTCCGGCTCAACAACAACAGTTTGAAAGATTAACTCAACAGCAACAACAACAGTTCTTACTCATGCAGCAACAACAACAACAGCAACAGCAGCAACAGCAGCAACAACAACAACAACAGCAACAGCAACAGCAGCAGCAGCAGCAACAGCCCCAGCAACAGCAACCACCAATTGGAGGTCAAAGACTAAGTACTATTAGTAATACAGACTCTCAAATAAGTTCAGACGTTAATTTCAACGACATTAATGATGTTATGAGTAGTTACAATTCTGGTATCTTATCTCCATATTCAAGCGGATCATCACCGGATGATTTCTTCTTATCTGCATCCAATAGTGGACAAGAGTTCAATAATGGTGGTTTTGTTCCTGGTCAACAAAATTTCAATCAACCAAGTTTACAACAACTTTCTCAAATGAATATTCCTATGGCTGAATGCCCTTCAAATACTACCGTTACATTTAATTCAAATCCTGAATATGGAAGTTCATCATCAAATGAGATGATTTCATCAATTAATAATTCATCAAAGACTACTCCACTATCGGATAACAGTTTAGAAACTAAGAAGGCTAAAAACAATAGCACATCAAGTGCAAATAAAAAGAAGAGTATGTTGAGTAGTTCGTCTATTAAACAAGAAGCTGGTGTTACTAAACCAGGTAAGAAAATTAAATCATCTCATAATTTAATTGAAAAAAAATATAGAACCAATATCAACTCTAAAATTGTGGAACTTAGAAATTGTGTTCCTGCTTTACGTATACTTCTATCAAAGAATCATAACCATAGAACAAATAGTGTTAATGATGATGAAGAAGTGTTTGATGATGATTATCAAGGTAATGGTTATTCAGATGATGAAGAACGTCTTGATGGTTTGAAACCGGCTAAGAAATTAAATAAAGCTACAATTTTAGCAAAAGCTACAGAGTATATTAGACACTTGGAATGGAAGAATGAAGTTTTAGAAGAAAAAAATCAAAAATTGGTTGGCATGTTAGGTGCATACAACTCATCTTTTGATTCAAATTCATCTGAAAGTAAGTTACAATTTGCTCAACAGCAAAATCAGAATAATCAACAAGCTTTTTGCTCCACAAACAGTTCTAGTATGTCATCAACTCCTTCCAATGATAGTACACATATTAGTAGTGTTTCACCAACAAATATCAATGGTCAAAATGTCCGTTTAACAAATGAAGCACAAGCATATTCGCAACAACAACAGCAACAACAACCATTTGGTATTAACAAGGCATTATTGTCGGGTATGACTGTTATGCTTGGTGCTTCTTCATTTGATGATTTCACAAATACTGCTGGTAATAACAGAAGAGGATTATTTAGTATCCCAATTCTAGCTTTCAACTCTTCGCCAGCAACATCTGCTTCATTCAATTCAGGTTTAATCAAACCATTTACCGGAATGTTGAAATTATCTATTTGTTTCTTTGTTATATATTACTACTTTTTAGTTCCATTCTTATTGGCTTTCACACAAGATAATGATGAATCTAGCAAAGTTGCAACTTCAACAAATAGAACATTATCATTCAGTCAAGTTGCTGAAAAACTTTTTGAGATTTGTTGTGATCCTATTTCATTTTATCACCAAGTTACATATGTTCTTCCAAGTAATGTTGAATTCCAATTGAAACAATCAATTGAACCAAATCAATCTATCAATTCAGGATTTTACTTTAACTTGTTAAAATCAACTAATATGGAATCTACATCACAAAACTCACTTTTGAAATCATTATATTTTAAAAGATGTTCTGAATTGAATTATGCCTCGGTTTCAAATTCTAAATTGGCTTGGATTCCTGTTAAACTTTTCAATTTGTTGATTATTGATAGATTAGGTGAACGTTATTGGAAATCAGCAGGTGCCTTGATTAATTCAAAAACAGACTCTGATCAACTTTCGTACTTAGTTTCTAACTACACATATCTAGATATTGATCTCAAAGCATTACAAGATCCTAATTTAAATTCTTCAAACTTCGTTGATATAATATCAAGTGGGTTAACTGATAAACTGCTGAATGATGTCTTGAGAAGAGTCATTACTTTACAAGTATTAACTAAGAAACAATTGGAGCTTACTAAGAATCTTGAGGATGAAGCAAATACAAGCGAAGACTCTGATGCTACTGAAGTTTCTCTCTCTAAAACCAGTACTTCTTCGTCAAAAGATCTTGCCACTGATAGATTGACATTAGAAATTACAACTTTGAAAATTCAAATTACTGAACTTTTAAATAAAGCATTAGAATTTTCCTCTGTTTACTCAGAAAAGCAGAAACTTTTCTGTTTGATCATTTCCTTCATGGTTAATCCAACAATTGAAAATATGAATCGTGCTTTTAAAGTTTTGAAAAGTCCAGGTGCTGAAAAATCAGTTGATCAAGTTGCTAGAGTTGGATTAATTTGTGTTGTTTTGAAATATCAAATCTTAAATTTCAATGGCGACTATATTCAAGTAGCTAAATGGTTAAATAAACTGAAGATTCCTAATTTTACGAATAGTTTCAGTTCTGGTGGTCAATTAAATCTCTTTGAATTTGTTTGTTTGTTTAATGTTTTCAATCTATTATCATATGAATTTTTAGAGGAACTAAACATAAAGGTTGGTGCTCTAAACTCAGATGGAACTGCTGAGAGCGATGCGGATGTTGAAGTTCTATCATCTGAGGCTGCTAATTCTAAAGATGTCCAATCTGAACATGATTCAAATACCGATGAAGAATTTGATGAAGATCACGATGAAGATTCTGAAGAAGATCACGATGATTATCCTTCTGATATCTCAGAAATTTCATCTGATACAACCTCAATCGATGTTGAAGAACATTCAGGTATACCAAATGCGTCAATCTCTAGATTAAACTTCAAGATATTAAATATACTTGCAAACATGAGAATCTTTGTTGGTAATACTAAAAATGGTGACATAGCTACTACTGTCATTAGAGGTGATGGAGATGATGATGAATTTATCGTTAAGGATTACCTTATTGATGGTTTTATCTCATTTATTGCAAAGCTTAATGGATTTTAATGTCACTTGCCAAAAAAAAATAAAACTTACTCTAATTATTCAAATTTTTCTCAGTCCAATTCCATATTTCATAGTAATGGAATAATTTTAGTTGTTTAAATCATCTATACAAAACTTTAGCGTGTTAATATTTTACCTTCTTCCTTCCTTGTTCCTCCTCAAAAAAATAAAAAATTTGGTTTCTTTTGCGTTAGTAGACGGTATTTCTTTTTTATTTTTTTCTTTAATTTCTTTATTTATTTTTTTATCTATTTATTTATTATTTGGGTCTGTTTTACACAACAGTTATTTTGTTTTTATGTTTTTTTTACCTTATTGTTTCTATTTAAGTACCTTGTTGGCTTTTTATAAAAAAATTATTTTACTTTACTTTACCATAATAATCGATAATAATATACACTTTTTGCATATCATGTTGAATTTTCGTACAGAAGATATGGTACAGCTTACATCCATACCCTCTATTCTAAATCATGGCTCTTAGCGACATATCTTAGTTATATGTATACGGAAGAAGTAATATTGTTAGCTACTGCATCTTGTTGAAAAGGGTTAAACAGGGGGGTATTTTGTATCTATATATACATCTGTACACCATATTCTTATAACTATTTTTGGAAATAAAACAGCAAATTAAAATTGACAGTCGAAGATCTTCTCGTTCAAAAGAACAAAGAAAGACCTTTAACCTTTGCGCGGACTCGTAAGCTGTCTCTCTCTCTACCTTTGGTAAAACTTGTTCACTGTTGTTTTGGCTGCTAAGAGTTCTTAAACTACTGCAAGTGCTATCATAATTTTATTTTGTGCCATTCAATTGTTCTAAATTTCACATTTATAGGTGTTAAATAATTATTTACTTGCTAGAGAACATCCACAATTGAAGCAGTGAAGCTACTTTGAAGTCATTGTCTTTGTTATTTGGTATTTAAAGATTAGCTTTATCTGAGTTTGATTCTGTTTAAGTCGTAATCAAGTTTTAGTTCTTTGAACATCAATATCGTAACAAGATTGAGAAATCTAGTTACATAAGTGATAAGAGTTAACAAGGAATATTTTGAACAGCTATTGATTTTCAGTATGTACCCGTATGGAAACCAACAACCTCAATACGGTGGCAATTCCATGTATCCACAACAGACTGGATATGTGAATAATTGGTCCACACAACAGCAGCAACAGCAACAGCAACAGCAGCCTGAACAACAGCCTCCATTCTATGGTGGCGGGTTACCAAATCAGCAACAAGGGTATGGATTTGCAGCCCAAGCTCCTCCTCCACAAAAGTTAGCTACTCAAGCAACCGGTTGGAATTCTCAACCTCAGCAACTGACAAGTCAAGCAACTGGATGGAACAATCAAATTCAGCAGCAACCTCCTCAACCATTGATGAATCAAGCAACTGGATGGAATACTCAACAACAACCTTTGACTACACAGGCAACTGGATGGAATCAACAACAACAACAACAACAACAACCTTTAACTAGTCAAAGAACCGGATTCCAACCACAAACTTCCTTTGGTATGAATTTGGCCTCTCAGGCAACAGGATGGCAACAACAACAACAACAACAGCAACAACAACAACAACCACAACAGCAACAACAACAACAACAACCACCACCACCACAACAACAACAACAATTGCAACCTCAACCAACTGGATTCTCATCAGCGTTCCAAGCAGTGCAAGACCAAGAAAATA
Organism: Ogataea piceae; assembly: GCA_030567815.1. Taxonomy (NCBI): domain Eukaryota; kingdom Fungi; phylum Ascomycota; class Pichiomycetes; order Pichiales; family Pichiaceae; genus Ogataea; species Ogataea piceae. The sequence continues at coordinate 72,501 of JAJLSX010000011.1, read as the reverse complement.
AGGATGTTAGAATACCAACCATTAGACTATCATTTATTACTGCAAAAGATCAAGAAAAATTTGAGCATTTATTTAGAGTCAATGTACCAGCTGGTGAAAATTCAATCGATGGACAAGCATCAAAAACAATTCTTGTCCAATCTGGCTTGTCACCAACTAAGTTAGCTGATATCTGGGCACTTGCTGATACTACCAAATCAGGTCATTTATTATTCCCAGAATTTGCACTTGCTCTTCATCTATGTAGTATTGCTATTAAAGGTGAACCAATTCCACTGGAATTACCAACAAAGATTAAGAATGAGGTTAGCAGCTTTGTAGATGCTATTAATTTTGCAGTCGAAGATACTGGTAATGCAGCAGGCGTTAATAACAACACTCCATTCAGTAACGATATTAGAAACCAAACACAAGCCCAACAATCTTCCAACTTTCAACTTCTTAATGGTATTACATCTCAACCTACTGGTTATCCATTAATGCAGCAGCAGGCTACCGGCTATCCAACTCAGTTGCCTGTCCAAAAAACTGGTGGTTTAACTCCATTAACTGCTCAACAGACTAGTGGTCTAATTCCTGTTGGTCCACAAAGAACCGGCGGTTTAGTTCCTCAGCAGACAGGTTTCCAACAGCCAATGCTACAACAAAGAACTGGAGGTTTAGTCCCTCAACAAACTGGCTTCCAACAACCAATGCAACAGCAAAGAACAGGAGGGTTGGTTCCTCAACAAACTGGTTTATATCCACAACCAACTGGTCTAGCTCCTCAACCTACCGGATTATACCCACAACCGACAGGATTAACTGCAATGCCTACTGGTAAACCAGGTCAATGGGGTTTTGTTTCTGCTCCTACAGGTGGGTTACCTGGTTTGGATATGATGCAATCTCATTTCTTACCAAATGCATCAAGTCAAGCCCATCATTTGACATCATCAATGCAAGGTGCTAACTCATCTCATATTACATGGGCAATCACTAAACAAGAAAAATTGATCTATGATAATATTTTTAAGAAATGGGATACAGCAAGAAAAGGTTTTGTTGAAGGAGAAGTAGCTATCTCGATTTTCGGCAAATCTGGTTTGAATAGATCAGACTTAGAACAAATTTGGAACTTGTCCGATTTAGGAAATAGAGGTAAATTAAATAAGGATGAATTTGCTGTCGCAATGCATCTAATTTATAGAAGATTAAATGGTTTTGATTTACCAACTTATTTACCACCTGAATTAGTTCCACCTTCTTCTAAAATTTTACAAGATAGTATGAGTGATTTGAAAGGACAATTGAAGAATGAAGCTGCTGGTCTAGGTAAAAACTCTAAATCAAGTCAATCATTGTCTACTGGTACAAGAGATGGCTCTAGATTCAAAAATGACGATAATGATATTGGATATATCAGTAACGCCAGACATAGAAATAGTAGAAGAAGTACTGAGCAATCAGAAACCGGTTCTGTGTCTTCATCTAACTTATCTGTTGAAGACTTGAAAAGGCTTGTTCATGAGAAAAAGATTTTGTTAGATGCAATTGATGCCAGAGATGAAGACATATCTGAAGATTTTGCCAAGCAACAAGTTCACAATGAGATTGAAATTTTGAAAACAAAAATAAAAGCTACACAAACAAGATTGAATTCAACAGCAATTGATGGTGGCGCTGCTATTCAATCAAAACACCAAATCACCTCTAAGTTGAATAAGCTTTCAGACAGGGTTCCTAGTTTGATAAAATCAATTGAATCAATAGATGAAGAAATTAAAAAAGCGAAAATAGAACTTTTCAGACTGAAGTTACAAAAAGAAAACCCGTCAGGAATTGAAATTCGTGGAAGTGGACCAAATGGTGAAGTGACAGAATCTGATAAAAGAATTGCAAAACAAAAGGCCACCTTACAGGCGAAAATGGCTGCTTTAACAGGTAAGCCAGCGCCTGATTTTGATGCTTTTGAGAATAATGAAATCCAACTGAGTCAAGAAATTCAAAATATTACAAGTGAAACCATCCAACACCAATCAATGATCAAGGAAGTGGCAACTTCCATCAATGATCTAGTTGGCGATATTTCAAAATCTTTGAATGTTAGTAATACATTAGAAGTCGGTTTTTCCAAGTGGGAATTAGGTCAAGGTGTTCAAAATCAGGACGTTAGGCAATTTATTGAATTTTTAAATGCATCAAAACCTACTGTTTCTGAATCTGCGGTCTCACAGAAGAGCATGTCAAATATCCAACAAACATTTAGTTCAACTGTGTCCCCTCAAGTGTCAAGTGAATCTACACCTAATGTAGTTAGACCAACCATCGAACAACCAGCTGCAGTTCCAACAGTTTCAGCAGTTTCAACAGTTTCAACAGCAAGTGATAGAGCAAAGAGGATTAAGGAACAAGCCGAAAAAAGAATGCAAGAGAGACTAGCCAAGCTTGGATTAAAACGAGGTGCGTCCAGTTCTGATACTACTGCATCCACATCGTCTCCACAAGTTACTTCTTCAGTTGTTCCTGCAGAAGCCTCTGTAAGCAGCCTTGACAAAAAGCCACCTCCACCACCAATTTCTCGTCATACAAAGGAGCCTGTTGTTGCTACTGCGAATGATGTTGTTAATGCAACTGAAGAATCTTCTGATGACGATGAAGATGACGAGGAGATGAAAAAATTAATTGCTGAAAAGAAGGAATTAGAAATTAAGGAGCGTGAAAGAAAATTAAAGAAAAAGGCAGATAAAGAGGCCAGACTTGCAAAGCTTAGAGCTGAAATGGAAGAATTAAAGAAGAAAGAAGCGGAGGTTGATGAGTCCAGTGATGATGATGAATTATGGGGAACACCAGAAACTCAAAAAGCTGATGAACATTCTACCACATCGAATGGTATTCCACCTGCTGGATCAATTCCTGCGCCTCATCATCCAAGCAGCAATAATCCATTTGCTAAGATGGCTGCAGCAGCTGAATCTGAGAAAACAGATGTTGCTGTTCTCCCTGTCCCAATAGCAGTTGTTACTGCTGCAGAAGAGCCACCTAAAAGAAATAACAATCCATTCTTCAAGCCAGAGAGCCAAGAACCTAAGTTTGATGCCAATCAGTTACAAGCTCAAAGAGACGCTCAAAGGGGTAAAGCTGCTAGTGATGATGGGTGGTCAGACTCAGAGAATGAAGAAGATGATGAGGACGTCCCTCCTGCTTCTAAGCAGGCTGAATTGGCATCTATGCTATTTGGGGGTATGAAATCAAGTACATCAATCAGCACACCTTCAGAAGAAAAACCAGAAATATCATTCCTTCCTCCAGCAGTCCCAGCAGGTGTCAGTTCCTCTGTTGAACAGGCGGAAACCTTGAGTGAAGAAATTGAAAATATTCAACTTCAGGAAACGCAGCTCCCAGATGCTGCTATTCCACCAATACCATCATCGGAGAGTTATGAAGTTGAAAGTAAGGATGAAATTGTTTCTTCTATTCCTCCTATTCCTCAAGGCATAAACGGCAATAGCGTTTCAACTGAATCGCATATTCCTCCTATTCCTAACGCTGATGCTTTACCTCCTCCACCACCACCTTTACCTTCAGGGGTTGCGCCTCCTCCTGTCCCAACTTCTATTCCTCCACCTCCAATCCCTTCATCAATTCCTCCTGTTCCTGAAACTAACACAGATGTGTATACTGATGCTCCATTGCCACCACCAATTCCTGACTCGTTACCTCTGTCTTCACCATCTGGTCCTCCACCACCACCACCACCGCCACCAACTGCCCAAGTTGAGTCATCCGTTCCTACAAGTGCTCCTCAACCTAACGCTATCAGTTCACTTCTAGGAGAAATTACACTAGGCAAACAGCTTAAAAAAGTTAGTGAAAATGAGAAACGTATTGTTGAAGGGGGTGTTGTTGGTAAAGTGTTATAACCTCGTCTCCTAAGTCTCGTGTTTATATTTTTCACATTAAAATAAGGTAATGCATTTCATCTTTTTTTCTTGATATCTTGTTTTTTTTATCTATTTCATAATATGATACTATATTTTCTACTGCAGAATATCTGCTTCTATATATATTATTACTTTATTTTATTTTATTTGTTTTCCTATTTAGTTTTATCCACATATGTTATATATTTACACTAAAAATAGAACCTCAAAAGTGTTTGTTTATTGATTAATTTTTAAAGATTTAAATAGTAGCAACAATGTAGTGATGATTTTATGAATGCATGACAATCAGAAAATGTTGAACCTTTGAGCAAGTGAGGTGGTGTCTTTTGTTTCATTATCGGTTGAAGAGCCTGCAATAGCAGTATTATTAGTCAACTTATTTGTTATTTGTTTGTGGAGGTGTTTAAGGAAATCTGAGTATGACCAGGTCAAATCTGAAGATTTATCTTCGTATAACAACTCAACAAATTCATGCTCGTTCTGATCTTTTCTGAATCTACAAATTTGAATAGGTAAGAATTCGGAATTCAAGTAGTGACGAGCAAAGAATTGGATTAAGTTTCTGACTTGAACAGAGATATGAGTATCTAAGTTAGGTAATTGGTACATCTTTGAATCTAATAAATCTAATGATGCGACATGTTCTCCAAATAAATCTTGTAGGAGTAAAGGATTGACATCAGAGTGTAACCAGATATACAATGTATTAGTATTAAACATGATATATGCACCTCCGAACTCAAGGTTGACCTGTGATAGTGGGATTGCTTTTGGCATCTTGAATTTGTTTGTTTCTGTATTGGTAACGCAAGAATCCTCGTCCAAGTCGTGAAGTCCAATCAAGATTGGGTATAAATATGATGATAACTTAGACGTATTGAAACTTTGCATATTGAATAGACTTTCAACTCTGGAATCTGGGTTTCCAACTCTCTCTTTGAGAGCTTTCGACTTAATTGCAGATAATATAAACATTGGTAAAGTTCTTAAGCCATGAGGGAAAACCAATTGCCCTGGCATAGAGTTATTCTTTGCCACCAATGATTTGTACATAGTATTAATATCTGCAACCTGAACATTCAAGAAACTTCTAATTGCAACCAGATTTGTTGATGTAACCCTTGTTAAAGTATCTCTCATAATCATACTCAGAACTGCATCCTGATCAGCAAATGCAAACACGTCAGCAATACGTTCAGTAACTGACATGATACAATTGATAACTCTCACTTTTCTAAGACCATCAGACGAGGTATATAATAAAGCAGCTTGGAAATGTGCATCTTTCTTTGTATCCAATTTACCATCATAAGTGAAATCACAAGCGATTGAAGTATCGTTATTAACCATTGGTAATAAAGGATCCATACCTTGGGCACTTGATGAAAATGGGCCATAGTATTTACTAACTTGTAACCCGTTGGAACAACGAACCTTAAGTTGACCTTGGTAACCTGCAGCTCCAATAACAACATTCTTGATTTGATGAACAAAATCAGTCTCATCTTTGTCGATGTTGAAATTATTCCATAACTTCACAATACCACCAGTTTTATGAGCAATTAAACCTGAATTAATCAAATCGACAGGAATATTAGAAGCAACAAATAAGTTGAGACCAACATTAGACTTGGTATATTCAACTAAAAGATCTTGATAGAATTTATTTCCAGCTGTTAAAATATCCTTATCATATTCTGTTGTTTGTCTTTTACCGAGTAATTTAGGCTTTAAAGCGCCAGGGCCCCATGATGGGAGAGTAGAAAGGATAGAAATAACTTGACCACCACCAACTTGATCTAATAAAACCTTTGCAAATGACAATGCCGAACCATAGGCAGGTTCTGCACCTGCATGATGAACAAGTTGTTCAATTGTAGTTAAAGTTGTTTCGATGATGCTGTATGATTCTAATGGATCAGCAAATAAACCATTGTAAAATGGTAAGAAAGGATCATCCAAATCACAGATAGTTGAAAGGGTAGTTTGTTCTAAATCAGGAGATAAATTATAGAAGTGAATTTTATCGTCAAACCCAATGATTGAAATCTTTGATCCAGCTGGTAAATTTGATTCTCCATTATTATATAATGCAACTCTAATGGCAGAACATGCAGCCTCGTGCAACTTTGAGTTTATAGATGAAACACTTAAATCGATTAAAAAGACATGGTTTATAGGAGATGGTTTCTTATTGTCAAAGTTATATTCATCTGGAACGATAATATCAAAAACACCAGAGTGTAATTCTGGTCTTTGGTAATAATCTGCACGAACACCATTTGCATCAACAGAATTTGCATATTCACTAGGAACTGGGGATGAAAATGTACAAATATTACAAGTCATTGTTTGAGCAGTGTGCTGCATTGCAGGATTAATATAAGTACGACAACGTCTACATCTTGGAACAACACCTAATTCACGATAATCCACTTGAGGAACAGGTTTTTCACCATCTTCAATTGGAGCAAATGGTCTCAAAATCATACCTAATGGAATCTTGGAAGAACTTCTTAATTTATCGGTATTTGGAACACTGTACATAGTCATTCTAGCAAATTTAGGAGATGCATTACCTTGATCAACAACTTTATATTGAGTTCCTGCCGGAGGAGGTGAAACATTCTGGAAAGTTAAAAAGTCAGATTCACTATAATTGAAATCTGATTGGTATCTAATTGCAGAAACGGATAATTCTTCAGTTGAAGTTGGATCAATGGCACTTATTTGAGCAGATGAATCAACAGGTAAGGTATTTTGCTGTTGTTGTGGTGGTGGTTGTTGTTGTTGTTGTTGTTGTTGGAATTGCTGAGCAGCTAAATCATTACCTACAAATTGATTGTTTATAAAACTATTAGATGGTTGTAGAGGTAAAGAAGGACTAGATTGTGTTTGATTAGGGTATCCATTATTGACATTAGGTTGTTGGTTAGTGAACTCAGCATTACCAAAATGAGGTGCCTGCATACCAGCACTGAGTGCAGCAGAGTTTGGGTCAAAACTAGGGTCATGAGCTTGATAATTATTTTGAGCTATAAATGCAGGGACCAAGTTATGGTGAGCATGATTTGTTCTTCTCTTTCTATTACTTCCAGATGATTGTCGCACGGTGGTAGTATCTGCTTGTTGTTGATTAATGTTTAGATTTTGAAATCCATCATTAAGATTTTGATACTGATTGTCTTGTGACATTTTTTTTTTTCCAATTCTCAAATTTTCCTCTCTTTAATTGTTTTGTTCTATTTTTGTAACCTTGTTCTGATACAAAAGAATGTAAGAAAAGAAAAAGAAAAAAAACACCACTTTCAATTGATGGGAACTAAAAGATGGAAAAGAAAGAATGATCTAAACTATAGAAATAGATCTTTTACAAAGAGATACTATTCAATGTGTTGTCAAAACACAATAACAAAAAACAAAATTACTATATGAAATATTGCAAATATTCATTTATATAAATAATGTACGTACATGATGGAGTGAGTGCACACACGCACACACACGTACAAATCCCGCTCGACGCTTCACGCAAAAAAAAAGGAGAGAAAAAAAAGTTTAAAAAAAGAAAAAAATTTTAGCGTGTCCGTTTCGATTATGTAATCTTATAATTTTTTTTCTGTGTCTTTTTTGGATATATTTTGATTTTATTGGCGCGTAAATATTTTTGTTTTTGTTTTCTCCTTCTTTTTTTTATAAAGAGTTATTTTTATGATAATATTTACTTTGTTTAGCCTTTTATATATTATTAGCAGGTGTGAGGAGGCAAATTAGAGTATCAAGAGGTTAATATAGTAAATATGGGTGTTACAGGATTACTCCCCGTGTTGAAGTCAATTCAAGAGCCATGTACTTTAGAGAGATATAGAGGAAAGACATTAGCTATTGATACTTATGCATGGCTTCATAAAGCTGTATTTGCATGTTCAATGGAGATTGTTATGGGTAAACCAACTAGAATTTATATCAATTATGTTTTGAAGAGGTTAGATATGTTGAGACATTTCAATATAACACCATTTTTGGTATTTGATGGTGATTTTTTACCAACAAAGGGGAATACAGAGAGTGAGAGAAATTCAAAGAGAGAAGAGTATAAAAAATTGGCAATTGACGCTTTAAATCGTAATGATAAAAAACTTGCATTTGGATATTTTCAAAAAGCTTGTGATATTACACCAGAGATGGCTAAATCTTTAATAGAGGAACTAAAATTAAGAAATATAAAATATGTTGTTGCACCATATGAGGCAGATTCTCAAATGGTTTATCTCGAAAAAATTGGATTGGTTGATGGAATTATAAGTGAAGATTCAGATTTATTAATCTTTGGTTGTCAAAACTTGTTGACAAAATTAAATGATAAAGGAGAATGTATTGAAGTTAAAAGAGAAAATTTTGCAAAAGTTCGTGGATGTCCTCTTTCATCATTTAATGATGAACAATTAAGAATGATGGCTACAATTAGTGGATGTGATTATACAAAAGGTATTTCAGGTGCTGGTATTCAAAAAGCTGCATCTTTAATTAAAAGATTTAATAGTTTCCAAAGAGTTATGATGGGTATTAAATTTGATGGTAAATTGACAATTCCAACAAATTTCGAAGAAGAGTATAGAAAGGCAACAATTGCATTTATGCATCAAATTGTTTTCGATCCTATAACTAATGAACCAACTTATTTAAATCCAGTTACAGATGACCTTTTAAACGATATTGATTATTTAGAATCTTGTACAGGTAAGATGTTAGATATTGAAATTCATAGAAAAGTTGCCAAAGGCGACTTTGATCCATTTACTAAAAAACCATTATTGTCAAGGGAATTTATAAGTTCAAATTCACAAATTCCAGTGGCAAGATCCGCTACTTTACCTTCGAAATTTACTCCACCAGTCACGCAAAAGAATACTTTGGATTTCCATTCTCGTCAAAAGACAGCTATTAGATCCAATTCAGTTCCAATTCCTCTAAAATCAAAAATCATTTCTGCTCCTCAGCAATCTACACCTTATTCATCAAGAAAAAGAGCATTATTTACAATCGATCAGTTTATGAAACAGATAAGTACCACTTCAACTGGGAAAGAAATTTCAAAGACTTCTCCAGAAGAAAAAATTTCACCAATATCTAAGCGTAAAAAAATACTATTTGGTGATGAAACTGACACCGTTTCTAACTCTGTCAATAGTAAATTTTTTAAACAACCGGTGAAAAATTTACAACAAGAACTAAAAGAAGTTTCATCAATAGAGTGTGACATGGCTAAGAATGACGATAAAACTAACCAAGAGATAGATGATAACTATAGTGATTTTGTTCTTACTGATCTAGATGATGATGATGATTCACAGACTAGTTTCTCTTCAAAACAGGAAACTACAACTGATAATGAAGGAGAAGTTAATCAGTCTGCGTATATAGAGTCACAAGACTCCGAACTGAACATTAATGATACCATTCTTTCCAATAGTGAAAAGGATAGCATTATCGGAACGAAAACCATAATTACGGATAGTTGGAGGGATAAATTTCAATTTAAATCAACGTCAAGTTCAGAGTCATTGACTCAAAGACCTACTCGTCGTACACCATTGGGGAATATTGATAAGAATTGCATTTCAAGAAATGACAGAAATGAGACTTTTGGTTTAAAGAAATCATTAGCTAATAAATCTGCAAGCGTCTCTAATAATACTGAGACCCAAAAATCTATTACAGCATCTTCTAAATCTGTTTCATTACAGTCATTTAGATTTATTTCATAAACTTATTGCATACACTTGTTTTTCTTTTTCGTCCTTTATTTAGCATATTACTTTGTATATTATATTATTAAACATGTATAGTTTTTATTATACCTGAAAAATTCACATCTAAAATTGTAAATTTGTCCACTGTCAGATCAATAAACCGCTACGCCCTTCACATAAATAAATTACGCGGTATTTTGATTTTTTTTTTTTGTTTTTGGTCTTTTTTTTTCGTTATTTTTCTTCAATTTATAGATATTTATTCAACAAAGTTTATAGGTTAATCATACTTTCATAAGAATATATCACTAGCTATAAAATTTATTCTTGCCAACTTTATCTACTGAATGAAGACAGAAGAAAAGTTAAATCATTTGTTGTTACTTTTTCCCAAAGGCGATAAAGAAAGTATACTAGAAGTTCTTGTATTATGCGATGGATCAGTTGAAGAGACAGAAAAGATACTTAGATATCAGTTTCCTAAATCCAATGACACCTATGAGATTAAAACAAATTTATATCCTGAAAATCTAGTCAAATTAGTTCCCCCAATTCAAACGCCAAAAAGATCTTTGAAAGTTGAACCATTGCTGGAAAATGAATTGCAACCTCCAAAGAAGAAAATGAAACAATTAGGTACATTGGTTCAAGGAAATTTAAACGGTTTTACGAAGAATGATACCCAGTCTGAAAGCTCATCCTCAAAAGGTATAGGTATTTCAACCTCTAAAACCATTACATTATATACAGATGAAGATATTAAAAGATTTCTTCCCGGTGTAATCTTAGTACGGAACTTTTTGCCTTCTGAATTTTCCAATGACCTTCTCGCTGAACTTTTATCGAAAAAGGCGTTATTCAAAGAGAAGGAATTTTATATCGCTGAAAACAAGTGTACATCTAAACATAAATCTGCCTTGTTCTATGAAAAATTGGGGGTCTATGGTGGTTACGATAACTTATACACAACCAAACTTCGAAACCAAGTATATACTTATAACTTGAACATGTGTAAATTACTAGTTGAAGATAAAGTTTCTGAAATTCTTGAATTGATGGAGAATAAGCATCCATTTCAAATACAAAAAAATTGGAAAGCGGATCTTTGTGTTGGTAATTTATTTGACTCTAATAAGAACAACCTTGATTGGCATTCAGATAAACTTACAGAATTAGGTCCTTTACCATTGATTAGTTCTGTCACATTAGGTGCTACTAGAGTATTTAGGCTTAAAAAAATATATGCTACAAATGGTAGTAATGTGAACAATAACCCCATTTTCAATATTCCATTACCCCACAATACTTTATTAGTAATGCTACCAGGTACACAAGAGGAATATAAGCACTGTGTTCCAACCCTTTCAGATTCTTTACATGCAACCAATCCCATATCTGGACCCAGTAGAATCAACTTAACTTTCAGAATGCTTCAACCAAATCTAACCAAAGCTGAAATAAACTGTCCCATTTGTAAAAAATCAATGATTCTTAGAAGGATGTTTAGAAATGTGAAAACTAGAGGTTATTACTTTTGGATGTGCTCTACTAATTTATTAACAGGTAAAGAATGTCCAGGTTTTTACTATGGTTTTTTCGAAAATATCAATAAAGAGAACCCTACTGAAGATGAGTTGAAATTTTATACAAAAAATATTAAAAATGCATCTAGTTGGATTGCAACTGATGATACCGATGCATTAAATTATCAAATTGATAGAAAAGATCAAATTGACATTGAGGATGAACTGGTACTTTAATAAGGCTGTGTTTACTTTTAACCCCATAAAATAATTACGTCATTTTTTTGTGTAAATGGCCGCCCCTTCAAAAACAAAAAAAAAAATTAAAATGTTTATTAAAGCATTAAAAATGAAATTTACGTCACATGTGATAATTTATAAAGCTACCAAGTGAAGGCATTTTTATTCTTTCCATTTTCTTTTCCTTTATATTTGCTTTGGTATATCTAGTACCTTACAATAAAGATTCATATATATATAATGAATCGGATATTAGGATTGAAGAACAATGCTGTAAACTTTGCCGATAACCACATGCCATTTGGGGTAAAGTTGGGGGATTTTTCAAAATATTTAGTTGTGGAGAAGTTTGAACAAGAGGATGCTTCGACTTCAAACAGTAATGAATCTAATTTTATACAAGAGATTAAACCAATACAAGTGGGGTCTGTCTCTGCAAGAGTGATTCAGTGGAGAAGAATTAAACTGTTAGAGGAAATGAAGAAGAAGAAGCAGCAGCAGATAGCAACTGAATATGACAATGATGATGACTATGATGATTATGGAGGACAATTTGAGAAGAGTAGTGAGGTTCATTCAGAAGATTCAAATATATATTTAGATTTAGAACCTGACATTGACTCTGACTCTGACTCGGAACTAGTTTCAGATTCAGATTCAACATCTGTTAATAATACCACAATTGAGATTAATCTACCAATACATTTATCAGAGAAGCAGCCATTGTACAACATAGGATGTATCAATATGGACAAATTAGTGGAGAGTTTAAATTTATTTAATCTATCTATCAACACTGAAGCTATATTTAGCAACGATAAGAATTTTAAGAAATATTTGAGTCAATCGTTACAATCTATGATCACTTCAGTGGTTGATCCTGAAATACAGAGAGCTATATTTGAATCTTTGAATGAAGATACCAAATTAGATATACTTAAATTATACCTAAAAGATTCAGAGCTTGTTGATCGTTTGAAAAATAACGATCATGGTAAATATAACTATAGATATTCAGTAGTCAATGGTATAGATAGTTACGATTTCTTAGATAGGTCTACACCAACACCAGTATCAAGTACTGTACCATACTATGTGACAAATACAGCCACAGATTTAGATAATTTATCATATTTTGATAAAGCGTTGGTTAAACTGATTGATATAATATTAGCAATTTTCAATTTACTCTTCTCTAAACTATATGCCCCATTCGTATATTTAATCTGGACAGAGATTATATTCCTCAATGATAGATATCAAATTGTGAATAATCTAAGTAGACAGATTATATCGTCTTTGTACTATATACTAACAAAGATATTCACTATTCTGTCAATCGTACTCACAAACACTACAAATGAAGAAACTAGGACAAGTGATGATACTATGTTTCATGCCCCACGGAATAGGAATCAAAATTTATACACCATGGACTCTAAAAATGAACAAATTGAAAGTAGTTATCTAGGATACCTGCTAATACGAAAGTTAGTTGGAATATTCCCAGCACATCAATCACAAACCAAAAGAGATGATTGAATATATACATATATAATATAGAATAAAATTTACTATGAATACTTATAACATTTACACCGCCTATAAATAATTATAGTTCAGATAACACAACAAAACCCCATACAACAAAAGGGCGTATACTATAAAAGCTGCTAGTTTATAACTTTATATGTGACGTGTTTACATATATGCATGCCACCATTACTAAAATTACACAATTTATCCATCCCTCTTTAGATAAAATATAGCACTAAAATACATACAAAGGAAATCATAACTGTTATACAAAGTTTAAATCAATAAATCATATTGAAATAATCATTGTAAATATTCACACCACCGCTAACTAACCCATATAAGCTAAATATCGATTCGGCTATATCTTATAAATCAACGGCCTCTACTCGGATAAACTAATCTATATAATATATAATATATAATATATATTATATATTAATATAATATAAAAAGTCAACGCGTAATTATTGTTATATAAAATCAATCCTTTAGAACTATATGTATAAAACGTGCTGAATATAGCCAGACGGATATATATATCACCTAGATATAAATATATATGCAATATGTAATATGTTATCATACAATATATATATACCTTCAAACAATTAGAAAGCCCCGCATTGCTATATAAATGCTTTAATATATATATATAACGTGTGTTTCTTCTTTAATGCCTTTTTTAAAGACATAAATCTCCCTTTAGTTTGTTATAATCCTTGCTTTCTCTCTAATTTCTCGGTATGAGAAGAGCACGTACTACGTAGTACGTACTATAAATTTATAAAACTAACAAATAAATACTTTTGCACGCAAATTTATATGTATTATAGTATTATACGTATATACACGCTTGGGTACAGGGCAGTTGTACAGTAAGTTTTCAAAAAAAAAAACGTATTTTAGGCGGCAATATATTATATAATCCACTTTAATTTCTAATACAAAAGCGTACTTTGTATTAGGTAATAAACGCACACCTCACACCTATTATTACGGGGGAGGGGAGGCACATGTCAAATTTTGTGTGTGTGTACGTTTTGTTTACAGCAGAGCGCGTACGTTTTTTAAAAAATTTTCTTCTGCTTAAAAAGCGTATATCGCATGAGAAAGGAGTAACAATAGCGGCGTATATAATGTTTTTTTTTTTCCTTTAATTGCTTTTGGTAGGATTTATTAAGGGGATGTATTGATTAGCAAGGAGTATTGTATAGTATAGGTACAATGTATTCTATGTAGTATGTATAGCATCGTAATTTGTTTTTGTATTTTATTTTTTTAACATGGTAGTATAACTTGTTAGGCGGAGTTTTTTATTTTTTTTTTTTTTTTAGTGGGGGAGGATGGCCGGGTATAGTCTTCAGCTGTACTATTAAAGTTTCAGAAAGTAACGATAAGTACGTACGTACTAGCGCGTGCGCGGCCGTCAGGCAGTTTCAAAGTCTGAAGTTGTTTACAATTATAATGTGCGTACTAGCTGTAAGGAGCGCTTGGTATGAATAATTATTGATCTAGCAGGGGGGGCGGGGGTACGTGTACGTGCATAGAGATATTGATGGAGAGGGAGGGAGGGAGAGATCAAAATTTAATTTATATAATAAAAGTAAAATAATAATAAAATTATACTGTAAATTTGTAAGTAATAGATCATACTAAGCTGATAAGTAACAGAAACAAATTTAAGTTTTTTTTTTGTTTGATACAATAGCTTTTCTTTGATTTTATATTTCTTCATATAAGGAAAGTATAACTTAGAAGAGACACTATAGTTGGTATTGATTTGATATTGAGTATTGATCTTGCTTTCCATTCAAATATTTTTTATATCTATTCCTCTTTGAGCAGAATATATAAAGTTTGAAACAATAAACATAGAGGGTAGTTTATTATATCCTTTGTTTGGTTTTTTTTTTTTTTTTTGTATTTTATTACTATCAGTATCATTGCTATTTGAGGTACTGGATAAATAATTATACATTCGTTTTATTCGTTCATTACACATATCACGGTATAGATCAGTAGGAATAAGAGACAGAAGTCAATCAATCAATCAACGTGTGATCTATTTTATTTTATTTTATTTTGTTCTTATTCTTATTCTTTTTTTTTTGTCCCCCATTGTACAATAATATATATTTCCACTTTTGTCATCGCATCACATCACATCCCTATCATTTCAAAAAGCTAAATGTCTGCATCGTCTACTAAGAATATCCCACCTTTAACTCCAATTTATAAAGACCTAGATATAATGAGGGAGAAACAACACGTTCAACCCCCTCAATCATTTGAATCAGATCCAGCGTCTATACTGAAACAACAATTTACACCTCCTGATTCAACTAGGAAAGCACAACAGTCTAGAAATTCATTTAGTTTCCCAAGTTCTTCTACAATCGATGAAGAAGATTATCTTTTAAATGATTTATTACAATTAACCGATGATAAAAACGACTCGGAATCAAAAGAATGGGTTGAATCAATTTTAAAACAAGAATCTTTAGATCATAGTCCAGTTGATGGTAGTCCAGAAGGACGACAAGATCAAATGTTTTTAGCTAGTAGTCCTACAATTTCAATTAGTTCACCAAATATGTCACATACAGATGAATTACATATTTTATCGAATGATCAACATGAAAATACTTCATCATCATCGGGAACAGTAACAACAACAGCAGCAACAGCACTACGTGGTGATAGTTCTACACCTTTTCAAACTCCTCCAACTTTTAATTCACCTCATAAAGAATCATATACTTTGTATAATGCATCTGCATCTTCATCTTCATCAGCATCTACTCAAAAATTACAATCACAACAGCATCATATATTGCGTACACAAGAGGAACCAAACTTAGATTCTGTACTATTAGCTAGATCACGATCAAATTCTCATCGTAACAATGTTACATTCCCTGTTAAAAATGTTGAAAAATTAAATCTTTTCAAGATGTTAAAAGAAGGAGTGGAAGAGTATAATAATCTATTGAAAACTGCATCGCCTGATGATGCAACTTTAGCTGCACGTACAGAATTTTTGGTCCCTTATTTGAAAAATAAATCTGGTTCTCAATATAGACCAAAAATAATTAATGAATGTTTAAGTCAAGTTAGACGTGAAGATCAACACAATATATTGGGGAAAGAAATTGGTGGTGTCGGTATTCTTATATCTATTAGAGATTTATTAGTTGAAGGGGATTTGAAAAGAAAGCTATATTTAAGAAAAAGAAATGATAAGGCTAAGAAATCATCCCTAACTCCATCTGCAGATATTAGTGTTAGTCCGTCTGATTTCTCTTCTCAAGAAAAATCTAAGGCTAATAAATCATTTTCAAGTTCATATAATGGATTTTCAGTCGAACTTGTTAAGATTGGATTCCATACACAAATTTCAAGTTTAAATAATGAGACTAGATTTAAACATATTTCATACATTGATAAAATACCAAAAATTGATGAAGATGAAAGATATATTCATGAATTGAAAAGTAAAAATTTATCTCTTAAAGCTTGTGTTGAAGGTATTTACTCTGAAGATTTGAATGTTACCCATCCTTTGGCATTTACTAGAATCCCACTTAAATTGGATAATAAATTATCAATAGATCTTATAAATGATACAATGGCTGCATATATTGAAAATTTATTAGACATTTCAGACATTTTAGTTCCAAGTGTTTCTTTATCTGATGATAATTTTTCAAGGTTAATTCAATTAAAATCAGATATAAGAATATATGATTCAGAAAATTTAGTATCTAAAAAGACAGAACCTGTTGCTGGTTATATAATATCCGATAATAAATCAATGAAAATTAATTTACCATTAAATTCAAAATATTGGTCAACTTTAATAAATGAATTTTCAAATGGTATTATTAATAAGTCAAAGTTTGAAACTTTAAAAATTACTCATTCTGTCTATGTCGATGATGATTTAGTTAAAATGAAAGTTGATAAAAGTTTACCGATTTTTTCATTCATTTGGGAATTTTCAACAAATACAGAAATGATTCATCAAGCTCATACTGTAGTTGTTCATGCACAACATAAATCAATTCCAATGTTACAAACTCCAAATATTGATGTCTCATTTACATCTACACCGATTACAGTGGCCTCTTCTGCAAGTACTAAAAGACAAAAACCACCAGCATTGCAATTCATTCAAGGTGTTAAAGACGATAGTTCGGTTAATTTTTTGTCTCCTCATGTTCCTGCATCTTTGAGGGGGCATAAGAGAACCAGATCTAGGTCAATGTCTGAGTTGGATACCATTCAACCGCAATTTGATAGTTTCCAAACATTTGATTCATTAGATACTACATCTAGCAATCTCATAAATAGCGCAACAAATATTGCTATCAGTCCAGAATCTAGTAAATTCCCTTATCATCCACAATTTTATCCAATGCCATCGGTTCCACAGCAACAGCAACAGCAACAGCAACAGCAACAGCAACAGCAACAGCAACAGCAACAGCACAATCAGCAACAGCATCATATTCAACAGCAACAGCAACAGCAACAGCAGCAACACATACAGCAACAACACATACAGCAACAACAATTACCACAACAAATGGCAAATACAGAATTATATGCCAATTCAGCCCCCGCTTCGCAAACTATGTTTAACCTGAACGATCACCAGGAACAACTTCAATTTTATCAAATGCAAATACAAAATGCACAAATAAAGGCATATCAAGCACAACAAATTATGTTACAACAACAGCAACAGCAACAACAACTTTTATCGCAACAATTTCAAATTCCGCAACCGAAATATCTAGGTGCGCAAATGAATGGTAATTCATCATCTGATTCATTGACTTCGATACCATCTCCAAGGACACTACCTCCAACTGGATTGCAGATTTTAGGTCCTAAACATGGTTCTCAAGATTCGGTTAGAATGACACCATATACAAGTACACCATTGATGCCAAATCGTACATTTTCAAGAAATGTTTCTAGCTCTAGTACCACATCAATAACTCCTCAATTACAACAATTAAGTTTTGATACATCTACGACTTCACAAGCTTCGTCATTATCATCTGCAACTTCTTTAAATAGAGGGAAATTTATTGTTTCAAATATTAGTGATTTTGCTGATAATTCATTAAATAACATGAATCATAATAATAATAATAATAATAACAATAATAATAACAATAATAGTTCCTCTCCAACATCAACTATATCAGCAGATTCAAATAATGAAAATAGAGTTGGTATTAAAAGAGTTAATAAATCTAGATCAGGTTCATCAGCTTCCTCTTCTAGTCATGATGTTACTAGACTTGAAAGATCAAAATCAGATAATGACTTTAAGATTTTTTACTATAAACCATTACCTAATAAAGATAACTAGTTAGGTGATAGTATGCTATTGTTCTACTCCCACTTCTTGTTATTCTTCTTCCTTTTGTTTCAATACATTTTTTATCTTTTTTTTGTCTTGGTGCCTCCTTTAACATAATAGCCCTTGAAATATATAAACCATTTTATAAATTGTAACATTTCCACTATTTAATCAAACGGTAAATACTAAAAACTTAAAAGTAAATGTATATAAAAATGTAAAAACGGCTTTAGTGTATTATATAAGCATTTGTCCCCACAGCAAAATTTATTTGATTTGGGGGCAATGCGGTTAATTTATAAGAAAAGACACGAAATACGTGAATATTCCATGTGTGTGTATAGTACGAATACAACTACATAATATATAATATATATCATATATATATATATATATATATTAAAGTGTCTATTAGTCAATTTGAATCACTTATCAAGTATTTTAATGAATACAAACACCTAAAAGCATATAAGCAAAAATATTGAATGATTGAATGGTACCAATGTATAGATGGTATATAGAATATACATCACAATGAATGGGAGGTTATAACAACATCAACAGCCAAATACAAACAAACATATAATTGAATTTTTATTGCTAATAAGTAAGTTGTCAATCAACTGTAATAAAAATACTAGACAAAAATTGCATTATTCCATTGAATTAACTTTAGCTAATGTTAACTCATATAAAGACAGCGTATTCTCTGTACATGTGACTAACTACCACGTGACCACGAAAAGAAAATTTTGTGTTTTTTTTTTTTTTTTGAAAAATGGTTATGGTGCCCTTTTGCCTTTTAATTTTTTTTTTTTTTTTTTTTTTTTTTTTTTT
>JAJLSX010000011.1:0-53206 GCA_030567815.1 Ogataea piceae | reverse complement strand
ACAAGTAAGACTAGTAAAAATGGCATCAACAGTTTCTAAAGGTATATGGTCAAATTTTACCAAGAGATCACAATCTTTAGCCGTTAAAAATAAAGGTTTAAAGACAGCTTTATTAAGTCCAAATTTACCATCTGGACCAGCATCTTTAAAATCTAGATCTAGTAAGGTTAAATATAATTCCCCATTAGGATTAGATGAAATTTATCCATTGGCTTATAATGTTTTAGAGAATCAAAGTGGTAAATTATATGAACAAGTTGAAACTATAGAATCAAAAATTTCAAATGCAAGTGAAAAAACTGATAAAATTGAATTAATTAAACAAAGGGATAGTTTATTAGTTGAAGCAGAAGTTAATAATCCAGAAGTTATATATAATTCAAGATATTCAACAAATAGTATAGATAGAACACAATCAGTTTATAGACACTTTTTAGAAGAGCAATGGAAATCATACTCTAGAATGTTAACTATGCAAAGATTAGAATCATTAGCTGTTATTCCAGATACTTTACCAACTTTAGAACCACAAGTTGATGTTAAGTTAAAGTTCCCACATAATAATGTTGAAAGATGGATTGAACCAGGTAGTATTTTATCTTCAAATGCTACCTCAAAACCACCAGCTTTAGAAATTATAGAATTTAAGAATTCTGAAAAAGATTTGTATACAGTTTTAATAGTGGATCCAGATACTCCAGATTTAACACATGATAGTTATTCAACAACTTTACATTGGGGTTTAAAAGATGTTGAATTATCAAACGATGATAGTTTAATCGATGCTAAAAAATTATTACAAAATGAAGAATCTGAATTTGTTTCATATTTACCACCAGTTCCTGAAAAAAATACAGGTAAGCATAGATTAGCAGTTTGGGTCTTCAGACAAGATAATGGTGAAAAATTAGTTAAAGCTCCAAAGAACTTCAAGAGAGAATTTTTCAAAATTAGAAAATTCGTTGAAGATAACAATTTAACTCCAATTGGTGCTCATGTTTTCAGAAGTGCATGGGATAGAAATACTGAAAAGGTTAGAGAATTGTATGGTTTACCAAAGGGTAGAATATATACAAGAGAAAGATTATAAATGCTTGCTTCCTCAATCTTCCCATATTCTTCAACCATTCATGGTTAAAATAAATAAATGAGTATTTATGAGAAATTCTCATTAATAAATATTGTATATAGTACTCCTCTTTTTTTATGTTATGTCAATAGAAAAATAACAATAGTCATAAATAATTTAATGTAGATGAGTAGAATATATACGTATATATCATGCTTGATTTCAATAGTCTGTTTCTTTTACTTCAATCGATCGTATGCCGTGTACGTGAGATTTGAAAACTTTCATGGCGTACCTGAAAATTGTTCAGCAGGGGAAACCCAAAAAAAAGCACGCACAAATCAAAAACAAAAAAGAACCAAAAAAAAAAAACAGAAAAAAAAAAGTAAAGAAAAAAAAGTTGATTGAATTTTAAACAAAGAAAAACGTTTTTTTAGTATAAAAAGATCAGGTTTTTTGTCTTTTATCTTTTATCTTTTCTAATTGAATTTTATCAAGGTTCAGTTGTTTATAGAAAAGATAGCGATGTCGGAAGATTTTGATATCAGAAGAGCAGAGCTCTTTGACTTGAATTCACAGGCATGGGATGAAATTGAAGTGTTTAAAACTAAATCACTAGATACAAGTTTAAAGAAAAATACAGCATTTCTTAAGAAGATAAGAACATCGATTAACAAGGAGAATGAGAAATCTTTAATAGATGGTGTTGCTACAATTTCATTGGAGAAGTATTTACATGAATTATTATCTGCCACATCAGAAGGTTTAACTAAAGTAACCAAGAACCAAGATATATACGCTGCAGTTGAAGTAATTTCAGTTTTACATCAAAGATTCAACGTTAACTTCACGCCGTATTTAATGTTATTTTTCACACATTCAATTGCAAATCCAACTAAAGTTGTCGATACTTTAAATGATCCAACTGCAGAAAAAGATGAAAAGGAGAGATTTATCAGACAAAGAATCTTACTAAGACTTTTCATGGAATTTTATTTAACTGGTATATTTAGATTTACCAGTGATATGCCTAAAAATGAATTACCAAGTTTCTTAACTAGATCTGTAAGTGCACGTCCAGGTGAATCATTAATCATGTATATACTAATGGAAGTTTTGAAATATGAAATGAGTACAGGTGGATCATGTCAAATTGCTACAAGTTTCCTTAAGAGATTTTCAAACTATATATTACAAGAGACTTCATTCTTAGGTGAAGATATAAGACTTAAGATTCGTGAATTATTTGTCTTGTATACAACAAAGATGGTGACTATAACAGAGACTTATCAATTGAAAATACAGAAAAATTCACAAAAGTCAAATACAATTTCAATGAAAACAGGTAAACTTATTGAAGGAATAGAAGAAGTGATAGAGGACTTACGTAGTAAATTTGAAATTTTAAGTACCTACTGTGAATTTTCATGTCCATTATTAGGTGTTGAGAGTCCTGATTTATCTAAAATTTTAGAAGATGATACTAGTACAACTACAAAGGTTACAGTTGTTAATAATAGTAATGGTGTTGCCAGTGATGTTCCTCCATATTGGGAATCTGATCAAGCTAGAAGATACTATGAAGAAATTCCAGATTTGAAAGAATTGATAAGTGAAGAACTTTTAGTGGACCATAGTGTTAAAGATAAAGGTTCAAGTGATGATTCATTATCATCATCATCATCATCATATAATACTGGTGGATCTATAATGACAGATCTATTATTAAAATTGGATATAGCTGACTCTGCAAAAGATGTTGATAATGTTGTACTTGAATATTGGAATGCCAAAGTCAATAATAAAGCTTCAAGACAAAGAATTTATAGGCATTTCATAGATAACAAGGAAATTACAAAATTGAGAAATTTTGCAAGATTTTTAAAAATCAATGATCCTTACTTTGGTACATTTACAGAAGATTTAGTTTCTTACTTGGATCAAAGATTTAGATATCAAATACATACAGAGAGAATTTTATTTGAAAATATTTCATTTTTCAATGAATTGGTGAAATTTAGATTGGTTCCAATATATGTCTTATTCCATAAAATTAGAAGTTTAATCTTGAATGTTGAAGTTTCAAATAACATAGATATTCTTTCATTATTATTTGAAGATTGTGGGAAATTATTGATACATCATCCAGATTTTAAAGATTATACAGATGAGATGATTCAACTACTTAAAGAAAGAAAAAGAAGTAAACATATGAAACCTCAAGATAAAAATTCAATTGATATTTTCTTAATTTCAATTAATCCACCAACTGTTAAAGCAATGAATAATAGTACTAAAGTTTTGACTATTGATGAAAAATTTATAAATCAATTAATTAAAAAAGAACTAAATCCATCAACATGTGATATAGTTGTTGATCTACTACTTAAAATGGATTGGACAAAACCAGATGTTCAAAGTAGATTAAGAAAATCATTTACCAGACCTGATAAAATTAACTATGAAAATATCAAATGTTTAGCAACAGTATTCCATAGAATCAATAAAGCTGATAAATCATTTACCATTTATGTCATTGATTCACTATTTGAACAACATACGCTTGGATTAGAAGTCAATGATTATAAAATTAATAGACGTAGAATGGCTATGATTAAATATTTAGCAGAATTTTCCAATTTAGGAATAGTTGCACCAGACGTTATTGTTCAAATAGTTTACAAGACAATTTGTTTTGGACATCCAGATAATAATCCTTCAAGAAATACCATTTGTGAAATTGATCTACCAGGTGATTATTTTAGAATCAGACTAATTTGTTTATTTTTGAATAGTTTAAACAAAGGTGTACTAAGTAAGAAAAGTAAGATTATGCTTGGTGTTTTTTATCAATTCTTTGATTATTATATTTGGACTAAAGAACAACCAATTCCTATTCAATTAGGATATGATATTGATAATACATTTGCCAACCCAAAAGATGATGTTGAACATGGAAGATCTAAAAGTTACTCTGAAGCTGTCACCAAATTACAAGAAGCATTGACTAATCAGGGTTATCAAATTCAAGAAGCTGAATTGGAAGAGAATGACGAGGATAATGATAGAGAAGAAGAGGAAGATGATGAAGATGAAGATGATGAAGAAGAACCTATAAACTACGAAGTTACTGGTGAAGATAGCGATGATGACGATGAAAGTGATGATGACGATGATGATGAAAGCGATGATAGTAATGACGATGACAATGATAGTGATGACGACGAGGAGGATGATAGTGACGAAGATGATAGTGATGAAGATGATGATAGTGACGAAGATGATAGTGATGAAGATGACGATAGTGATGATGATGATAGTGATGAAGATTATGATGAAGATGATGAAAACAAAGACGAGGAAACCCGTTTGAATGAAATGTTAGATAAAGAACTAGAAAGAGAACTTTCAAGAATGGTTGTTGATAGTTATACAGCATCTAAAAAGGCACAAGCATCAAATATATCAAACACCTCTGAAATATTTGGTATTCCTAGTACCATTGCGCCATCACTTGGACCTGGATCAAATTCATCATCTTCAACTTCAATGAAGAATGCAGAAAAGCAAATATTTTCACGTTCTTTACTATCAAA
Source organism: Ogataea piceae (assembly GCA_030567815.1). NCBI lineage: Eukaryota > Fungi > Ascomycota > Pichiomycetes > Pichiales > Pichiaceae > Ogataea > Ogataea piceae. The sequence goes on along the minus strand of JAJLSX010000011.1, from coordinate 48,541 downwards.
TAAAAAGGAAGAAACTGAAGGAAATAAAAAAGTATTCACCTTTTTAACCAGATCAGGAACAAAAGTGAATAGTAAAGCAATTTCTCTTCCTCAAGATGCTAGATTTACATCAAACTATGTTAAAGAAGATCAAAGACAAAGAAGAGACATGGATAAGATAAAGTCATTTGTTCTTGCTTCCATTAATAGGGATGATGAGCAGTGATTATATAATATATGGCGTAATCATTATATAATTACTTACATAATACAGAAAATACGAACAAAAAAAAAATTCAAAAAAATCAAAAAAAAATCAAAAAAAAAAAAATTTGTGAGAAAACTCTCCCATTGGGCGGTTTTCCAAAAGTTTTCTTTGTTTGGAGATTTTGGAAAAATACATGTATAATTTTTGTAGTATTTGATTAGATTTTAAGGATTTCAATTGTATATAAAGATATATATATATATATTATAACATATCACATATCATATAATAACAAGATGTCCACTTTAAACGTATGTTAAAATTACTATTCAACGGTTTAACTATCTCTTTATTTATCATCCTATATACTAACTGTTTTTGTTACAGGTTTTCAGATATTCAGCTTTAGCTGCAGGTCTAGTTTACGGTGCTTACCAAACTCAAGTTTTAAAATCAGCAGGTGCTAAGAAACAAGAAGCTTTTGATTTTGCTCAAAAGGAAAAATTAATTGCTGAAGCCAAGGCAGAATACAAGAAATTAAACCCACCAAAGGTTTCAGCTTCAACTGAAGCTGTTAACTTAGATGACCCAGAATTAGACTTTGGTAAGTTAATCTTAGGTGCTGTTGAAAAATTAGGTAACTAAACACATTAAAAACCCCATATTTTTATGAAGAATTGAGTGAGTTTTTAGATGTGGAGTAGTTTACTAAGGAGAAGAAGGTGTTAAAAGATTTCTAGAAAAAAAAAAGATAATAACAGATTGAGCTGTTATTGAATAGAAAAGACAAACAAAAAAAATGCTTTTAAAATAAAAAGGGGACGAGAGACATTTTAGATATACTTACTACATTGAATTGATGACTGACATTTCATCAAGTCAATTTAGAATTTTTTCAACAGTGTGTTTTTCCGTCTTTAATTTGTTTATGTGTTTTTTTTGTTCTATATATTCTGACATATTTATATTATTACTATATTATTACTATATTATTATAAAAACATTATCGTATAATTAAAGTAGAAAATTAAATGATTGATTGGGTACGTACGGCTTTATAAAGCGGTACTTTTACAATAAAAATGAGGCATCTTCCACACAGGACAAAAAAAAAATAATAATATTAATAATATTTAAATTTAAAATTAAGGGAAGAAAAGGGAAGTCACTATAAGAATAGTCTTTAGTTTAAAAAGTTATACATATATATTTCTTATCATTCTCTTATCCCTTTAAATATTCAATCATGATTTCTCTTACACCTACACGTGGAATTATATCCAATATCGCACAAAGTTCCAGTCAAAATTTAAAGAGGAGATCTTCAATTGCGGTATCTAGATCATTTGGAATAACATCAAGACATGCATTTAAATTACAACAGAGAAGATTATTTAGTGAAGATTCATTCCATAGATTCAAAAATTTCAAGAATGGTGATACAATTGTTAAAAATTTTAAAGATCCAGTCTCATCCTATGCAATGTCTGTTTCGTTTGAACCAAAGAATAGACTACAAGATAATAATTCATTACCAGAAGGTGGATTGTTACAAAATTTTAGAAAAAAACAGCTTGAAACAAATACAGTTTTCGATTCTCCAACCGGTGAAGATAATTATGTTATGGCATACAGTGATAAAAATTTAATACTTGGAGTATTAGATGGTGTTGGAGGTTGGTCTGAACAAGGTTATGATTCAAGTGCAATTAGTAGAGATTTATCAAATTCTGTTACTAGTATATTTTTACAAGACCCAACTTTAAAACCATTACAAATTTTAAATAAAGCTTTTGATAAAGTTAAACAAGAGGGGAAAGTTAAAGTTGGTTCAACCACTATAACTTTTGGTATAATTGATCCAGTTGAATTGAAACTAAATGCCTTAAACCTTGGTGATTCATGGTTTGGAGTTTTCAGAAGACAAAGAGAAAATAACAGATTTAAATGTGTATTTGAATCAAAAGAGCAAACATACTATTTCAATGCTCCTTATCAATTATCAATCATTCCTGATGAATTTTTAGAAAATGCTAAAAAAACTGGTTCTAAATATCTAATGAACGTCCCTGATGAATCTGATATTTATGAATTTGATTTGGAAAAGGGAGATGTGATATTATTTGCCACTGATGGATTAATTGATAATGTTATTAGTGATGATGTTTCATTGTATTTAGATGATAACTTCAGTGTGGATTTAATTGGAGAAGTTAATAAGAATTTAGTCAATAACGTTAAAACGGTGAGTCTTAATGTCGATTTCAAGAGTAACTTCTCTCAAAGATTAAGTAAAATAACAGGACAGGATTATGTTGGTGGTAAACCTGATGATATAACCACCGTTATGGTTCATATTAGTTAAGATTATTTATTTACAGTATATATTACATATTACTCAACTTGCATCTCTTTATTTATATTGTATGATTATCGTTGACTTTGCTAGACCCGATTCTCCTCAAATTCCTTTGATGTATAAGACAGTTTCTTGTGACTCTGAATACTCATTTTAGTGATTTGAACTTATCAAGTATCAACAGTAAAACTTTAAACAGAATATAAATGAAAAATGCCGAATGGCAAAACTATAAGTTTTTAGATTTTGATTATATTTAGATTTTGATGATATTTAAATTTTGATGATATTTAAATTTTAAGGATATTTTAAATTTCGACAAAAAAGGAAAATTAAAAATTAATAGTATTGAATATGACTAAACTGATTACAACTACGAAAGACATTTGAGACTGATATATATATATGACATTACTATTAATATATATATTATATATCATAAATAAATGTTAAAGTAATAAAGTGGGCCTTGGGCCCTTGACCCTTAGGAATTTGATGGATAGTGGCGCATAGTTCATTTGACGTATGTGGCTAGTAAGGGATTTATATCATAATCAAACGATTAAATCTTCTTCAAAGCATCCTATTGGAGATATAACTCTGAAAGAATATTCACATTTTTCGGGTTCTGTAACGGCTATGATTTTATCCTTTAAGCCACATTCGATATTAACATCAGCTTTTCTAACTGGACCATTCCAGCATTTACTACCATTTTCGAAAAATATTTTTAAATTTTTAGACTCTTGGTCATATATGGCTCTATCAAATTTTCCAATACTGGTAACTTGACCATTACTTATCTGTTCAATTTTATCGGTAAAGCATAGCTTATATTCGTAATCACCAATCTTATCCAAGATACAAGTTGACTCTAATGCTAATAATATATCATCAGGACCATAATTTTTTTCTAATTCTTGTCTCTTTGATTTCAATTCTTTATTTAAACGTTTTAAACTTTTATTAATCTCTGTGACATCTTTACTTGAATCTCCATGGGTTGATAGTGATGATTTTTGTTCAGTTCTAGGAGTAACACCTAAGAGAGAATTTATAAATTGAGTTGAAAAAGCTTGGAAAGAGTTCATTAAAGATTCGAAATTCACTTGATTTTCATCAGTTGAGATCAACTTCTCTGTATTCACCAACTCGGTATTCAATTGATTAAATATTTCAGTAATCTTGGATGAATGATCACTATTTAATTGATCATTTATCAAACCTTGATTTTCTGAATAGTCTTGGAATGATTGAGCTGCAATTTTAACTGCAGGATCATTAAAATTATGATTATATTCATTTGTCATTTTACCAATAATTTTTTCAAGTTTATTTAAATTTTCTTCTCTTTGTGATAACTCATTCAATTTAGATTCAATTTCTAAATTTAATTCTTCTAATTTATTCTTTAAATTTTTTAAATTTGAATTTTCATAATCAGCAGTATCAACTTGTCTATTTTCCATTATTTCAAGTTCTTTTTCAAATTTTAAAACTTCAATTTCAAGATTTTCAACAGATTTACCAATTTTACTCTTCAAATTTGAAGATTTTTTAATTAAATTTGATTTAATTTTTAAACCTTTTTCAATATTTGAATTTTTTTCAAGTTTTTCATTTAAATAAATTTCATTCAACTCATTACATTTGTTTGGACATGAGATATAATTTTCATCTGATCCATCACAACAAATTTCATAATCACATATACCATCATTAACTTTAAATGAAGGCAAATAATTTGATTTAAAACCTATATTTTCACAGTAAAATTGACCATTGGGACATGCACTAGTACCTGGTTCATCTGAACCATCTGGACAATCACAGTAATCATCGTTAATCTTATCAAAAGAAATTATAATGTCAGGATTTGATAAACATCTCCAATTCCCATTTGAATCAGGTTTATACTTATATTGATCACTTGGAGCTACCCCTTTAATATTGTAATTTTGATCATCCGCTATTGAAGGTACTATCAAATATAGTATATGTATCAATTGTTTAAAATTCATTTTGTTGTTCCTCTTCTTTACTTCTATTGAAAAATTTGGAGAGAAGACTAAAAAATTATAAATTTAAGTAAAGACATATGTGTGTTTATTATATATTTCTTCATTTTCAAAAATCAATACAAGCCACTAGTAAACATCAGCCTCTTACTCTCAAATTTTTTGAATTATGCGCCATAAACATAAACATATTATATAATCACACTCACAACAAAAACTTTGAAATAGATCAAAAAAAAAATGTGATTATGTAATATATTGTATAATTTATAAATTATAATTCCTCGTAAAATTAAGGCTCCTGGGCCCTGGCTAGCTAAACAAATCAAACCCTCTATGAGATAAGCTCTATATGTATATACGATCTGAATATATAACTTGTAGATCAATGTTTGAAAGTTGAAACTCAAAATCACAATTTAAATCTAATCATGATCAGCAATTGAAAGCTATACTGAATGTATATACCTCCCCCTTTTAACAAAAGATTATATACATAATACATCTATAAAACATACACGTAACTATCATCAAATAATGAAACAAAAACAAAAAACCGTAAATCATAAAGAGATTTTGTGTACCCTACATAAAATATAATTGTCTAATCATCTCCTCTCCTCTATAACCCACAAAATCAATCTATAAGACAAATATAACACTAACAATTTTCTTAACAAAATTAAAAGATGATAAATCAAATTCAGTCATTACATAATTTATTATCGAATCGTATATTATATAATATGCCGCATTTTGCACTGCACTTTGCAAAAAAAAATTATTTTTTCAAGCGCACGTACCAACGAATAAATAAATTATATGCGAGTTTAAAAAGTACATACAGCTGAGGTTAATTATTTAATATAACAATAGTTTTTGCTGATCAGTGGTTCGATTGTATATATATAATATACATTATATATATATACATATTATATTATATCTAAACCATTTTAAATTCTGTCACAATCTGAATTTATGTATTCTAAAATTCTTCGAAAGGGAATTACAACTGGTGAACTAAGATTATATATATTTATATTTGCAGATCATTTTGGTTGTAAGTCAGTACGTACCATCTTGAAATTAACATATATATATTTATAGATAACATGTAATACAGTGAAAGTTTATTTAATCCTTGCAAGTTGCAGACTGCAAAGTAAGCGATTTAATGAATTGGAGCCGAAACTTAAATATATATATGCTATATATATATGCTATATAACAAACACCATATAACCTATACCATATATCATCTACGATATATCTCATAAGTCATATATATATGTATACCACTTATATCATGTCGCTATAGCTATAAGTTGTAAATCTATAACGGTTTTCTTTGTTTTGTCTTGTTTTAAATGGGGGAGTATATAGAGGGGGAAGGGGAAGGGGAAGGGGGGGCCGAAGGGGAAGAAACCGGGAAATTCCTCACGTATTTAATTTAAAAAATAGAAGCATTAAACGTTCAAAAGTACATTCTTTTACCATACAAATTTTACGGTTATTCGGAAGAATTTCTTATGGGGTAACAAGACAACACAAAAAAATTTTATAAGTAACATTGATAGATTATTAACTATAAATTATATGTATACAGTCAGTTGAAACTATATATATATACTAAAAATAAAAAGACTCATTGTAATTTGTTTGTACTAAGGATCTCAATGACGATCTTTAAAATTCGATTGTATATAGATATCTATAATTGGAAATAATCTTAGATTGTCTCTCCTTGATCATCGATCTCTCGAATTGACAAAAAAAAAAAAAAAAAAAAAAAAAAAAAAAAAAAAAAAAAAAAAAAAAAAAAAAAAAAAAAAAAAAAAAAAAAAAAAAAAAAAAAAAAAAAAAAAAAGATGAAAAATGAAAAAAAAATTTGAAGAAAAAAACACAAATTAAAGGAAAATACAGAAACTATATCAGGTGCTTTTGAAGCTTAAAAAGCATGTTGAACGAAGAACAAAAAAAGGGGAAGATCAAAAACATGGCCATCTTGTAGATTTCTGACATTTTATACTGCAACTTGAAAATAAATGTAAAGATCATACATATATACACCGTTTCATAGTTGATATATATTATAAAGAAATTTTAAAAGGCTTTCCCATACTGTAGCTTTATATATAATTTATAATTATATAATATATTCCAATTGACTAACGAGTTCCTACGTTGAAAATCATCTTATATTAAAAATGTGCACAGCATTTCTATAAATACTTTGCAATATCGTCGTTGTATAACAATAGCCACAAATCTATTAGTTCAATTATACAAAATAAATTATTACAATTGTATATCAGTTAAAAGAGATCATATATTATTATATATAATAAATATACAAAATAGTTATCTGATTTTCGGTTGTTCGGCTTCAATATATAATATGCATATAAATATAAAAACTCAAAATTATTGTAATTGTTTTTTGTTTGTGTATTTTCTCGGCTTTACATAATAATATATATATACAAAAGGGTCATCACAGCTCACTTGCAAATTTTATTTTTATAAAGCTAAAACAGGTACGTACGCAGACACGCACACGCACAAGCGCACGTACGTATATGCGCATTATATTTTTTTTTGTTTTTTTGCACTGGGAATGGCCATGGCCTATCTCGTACGTGTGTACGTACGTATGTACAATATAGAATGCTGAGTAAGTGCAATGTGCACACACATATATATACACATATCTATACACATATCTATAGATATATATAGCTATGATGAGTGATATAGGCTATTACTATGTTTACATATATAATATATATCATTTTACAATAAAGAATAAAGTGGTGTGTTCTATATATGACCTAGATATCTATCTCAGCTATTTGTATCTCGCTTAAAAAGTATCTAAATAAAAGCTGCGTGCGTATATATACAGATATAGACAGACACCCACAACAGCCTATATACAATATTTTTTATATCAGTAATATTAAGCTGAATATCTTTATTATTTGTCGTTTCAAGTGTTTTTTATAGTGTATAGTAGTAGTATGGTGAATTATAAATATTTATAGATATATTTTAGATTTGTATTGTGTGTATGTGTAGTATACATGTGCCTTAAATTATTTTATATTGATAATTAGAGCCCTTTTTTTTTTCCTGAAAAGTATTTTATATACTGCAATTCCGGAGAGAGTGAGACCATGGGGAACACAGGTGGAATTCCGCGGAGGAATAAAAAAAAAATTGGTTAATTCGGAATTTAGGAAGGGTTGAGGAGATTTTACAAAAAGGGATAAATTTGGTACGATACAATAATATAGTAATCTGTAAATCTCTAATTTATTAGACAAAAAAAGGGGGTAGGAGTAAATGACAAAATAAAACAGTTGAGTAAATAATTTGAAGTAAATAGCAGTAATTTAGAATTAGAGAGACCTAGTGTGCTGGTGTTTTTTTTTTTTTTGGTTTTTTTGTTTAGAAAAAAAATTTGAAAAAATGAAAAATTATATAAAGATATATATAGCAGAGAGAGAGAGAGAGAGACTCGGAGGATTCAACCTATACTTCCTGGGAAATCTTGAGTATGAGGAGGTGGATGAGGAGGATGAGATGGATGATAATAATCTGGATGATGACGTTGAGAGTGATAATGTTGTAAGTTCATTTGATGTTGCGAAGGGATTTGTGATGGATCATAACCTGGACGGAATGGTACATAAGATTCATTTTGAACGGGTTGATAGTATTGGAAATTTGGATGAGGTGGAGGAGCCTGATGATGAACTGGCATCTGAGGAGGCTGTTGCTGGTACTGTGGTGGATGGGAGTGATAGTGCTGTTGCTGTTGCTGTTGCTGTTGCTGTTGCTGTTGCTGTTGCTGTTGCTGTTGCTGTTGCTGTTGCTGTTGCTGTTGCTGTTGCTGTTGCTGTTGCTGTTGCTGTTGCTGTTGCTGTTGCTGTTGCTGTTGCTGTTGCTGTTGCTGTTGTTGTTGCTGTTGTTGCTGTTGTAGTTGTTCTCGTTCTAGTTGTTGTTGTTGTTCTCTTTGATGTTGCTGCTGTTGTTGTTGTTGTTCTCGTTCTAGTTGTTGTTCTCGTTGATGCTGCTGCTGCTGCTGTTGGATTGGAATCATACCTTGAGGTGCAGTACCAAGTTTTTGATGTCCTGGAACAGGAACTGGGATTGGTATTGGACCTTGATCAATGTTATGAGGATGTGTTAATTGTTGCGAATATATTTGATTTTGCTGAGCTTGATATGCTGCCATATCATGTTGGAGCTCTTGATTGTGTAAATGTTCATGATGGTGTTGATCCTGTTGTAACATTTGGATGTGTTGTTCGCGATCTTGCGGATGTGCATGCGCATGACCATGTAAATGTGTAAAACTTTGACTATTATTACCATGGCTATTACTACGACGTAAATCTGTTTCATAGGGATGAGGATGATGATGTTCATCACTTAAATTACCTGAATTTAAAGCCATCATTGGTCCTTGATGTAATATAGGTTGAGATTGAATATCTTGTGGAGCTGGTTGTTCCATATATCTATAACGTCTTGAACCATATGGAACTTGTTCATAACCTGCACATAATTTTTTAGATTTTTCACAGTTGAAACAGAATGGCTTCCTTTCATCACATTTTATTCTTCTCTTTCTACAAGTTAAACAACCGGTACGAGTTCTTCTTCTAACAACTCTTTTCCTTTTCTCTTTTGTATCTGTTCTTGCCTTTGATGATCCAAATGGTGTATTTGAAGAAGATCTATCATCATCAATGAATCTTTTACCCAAGACGGGATCATAAATAACTCTACGTTTTTGTTGTTCTGTATGTCTTTCTTCTGGTTGTTCTTTTGTATTTTCATGATATGAAGATGATTCTTGTTTAACGTCTTCAATTAAATAACTTGTTGACGGATTTTTATTCTCGATTGATGTACTTTCAGCGGTTGTTGTTGTTGTGGTGGTGGTGGTGGCACTTGTTGAAGTAGTGGCAGGAGTAGGGGTCGGAGTTACAGTTGTTGGAGAAATTGATAAAGAAGATTCTTGTCTTAGATTAGGAGTTGAATTATGGCTCATCAAATGTCCAGGTAAAGATAGGAATCTTGATCTAGGTATATTTGTATTTAATTTACTAGTATCTATCAAACTTGATGTTGATCCACGATTGTTATCATCAGTTGTTGAATTTAAAATTGAAGATAGTGGAGGTAATTGAAATTCTTTTTTATCTTTTGATCCAAACCCCGAACCGGGCGTTGTACTACTTGTCTCGCTAACACGGTGTGATAAACTGTATTCATTGGCATTTGGAGGATAGTTGGATAATGATACAATAGAAGCCGATGAAACTGAACTTGGGAATTGTGTGAATGAGGGTCTATGTATTGATGATTGTCTAGAGTACTGTTGTGGTTGCTGTTGTTGCTCTTGTGGTTGTTGTTGTTGTTGTTGCTGTTGTTGCTGTTGTTGTTGTTGTTGTTGTGGCTGCTGCTGCTGCTGCTGCTGCTGCTGCTGCTGCTGCTGCTGCTGCTGCTGCTGTTGATTCAGTGATTCGGTTGAAGAATCCCTTCTTAAAGATGCGGTTAAATTGGATATAGAGGGTAATGTTATTGGTTCAGTATTCGAACTGATATTAGTCTTCGAAGTAGGTGAAGATCCGATGGTCATATTTTTAAAATTAATGTAAGATGTCATTCGTCGTCAATGGGGGAAGAAAAAGAAAGTGTGTGTGTGTGAGAAGGGGAAATTTCAAAGAAAAAAGGGGGGGAAATGGGAGAGAATTAAAATATTATATTGAAAAGGGGAAAGAATTAATTTGATACCTGTAGTTGTATTGATATTGATTGATTGGTTGATTGATTGATTGATTGATAGATTGATTGATTACTACTGATTCAATCGTTGCGTGGAATGTTTCCGTCTCTTTACCCCAGGTGATTTTAAAAGATAAATGAATGTATAGTATAATAATATATTTCTTCTCTTGTTCAATTGATAAAACCTTTCTAGAATAAATTAAAAACCAATGTTTGGAAATTCCATATAACAAAAGAGGGAAAAAGTTTTGTTTATGAATGAATGTATATATATATATATACTTTGAATAAATGAATAAATATTATTACGCAGGGAATAAAACGGTTCAAGGCTATAGAACAATGTATATATATATCTATCCTCACTTGCTTGTCAGCTATAGACACATAAATATATATAAAAATATATATATATATATATACTATTGTCTATATGTATTTTATTTTACATATAACTGTTTGTGGATACAATATACACACACATATACACACAAAACTATGGTATATAGAAAAAGTATTTTGAAAATGTTACAAAAAAAAGATCTGCTTCTGATTTCTTTCTTTGAAAAGCAAAAGTTTTAGAGAGGCATAGCTCTTTTGAAATATTACAAAAAAAAAAAAAATTACTTACTTTACTTACATATACATATATCATATATATATTTTAAATTATTATAATAGTAATAATACTATCATTTCTTTACTAATAAACTTTTGTATGCCTAATTATTTATTTATGCATTGAATCTCAAATGATTTCCAAAAATTGATATTCGACTGCATTAAAATAAAATTACAAGACAAACAAAAGAAAATAAAAAATAAAAATAATTGTTTTTTTTTGTTTATATAAATTTTGTTTGTCTTGAAATTCATATTATGCATGAGTCTTTATTATTAAAATCTGTCGTAAGTAAAAGGTTTTTCTTTGTTTAGAGATGCCGCATGAAAAAGTATAAAATTAACAATCAAAAAATCAAAAATCAAAAATACAAAAATAAAAAATAAAAAACTTAGTATAGGGAAAAAGTATATATAAAGTGAGCTATTAAAACTGATTATGCGGTTTTATGCGATTTTATGCGATTATGCGGTTTTATGCAACTATCGTTATTCTAATTTTTTTTTACCTTTTTTTAAAATGTTTTTGTGTACGTATGTACGTACATACATACGTATGTGTACATGTGTCTAGATGTTAATGCGTTTGCATGTAAAATAATGTATGAGTGTTTTAATTAAACTTTTGTGGTGTACATGTATCATGTAATAGTAAAGTGTTAAATTTCCATGTATCAAATGATTGTACCGACAGAGTACATAATACATGGAGTTTATATAGATGTAGTCTGTACACTTTGCGCATAGTTTCTTACTACTTAAAGTTTGGTATATTAACAGCTGCGTATACTTTTCTTTCTATACTTTTTTATCAATAACAATTCTATGTATATATATTATATATATACACTAAGTACTAATAAGTTATTTTAAAAGAATTTCGATTTCAATATACGATAGATTCATTGCAGTTGTAAGCTTTATTATTTTTTATTTTTTATTGGTTAATCAATTCAATTTGAACTTAATATAAATAAAAATAATTATCGCTATAGTTATTTTAAAGTATAGAAGGGTAAATAATTGTACTATTATTGACATTTAACAGTTGAAACATGTCAAATTGGGTATATATATATTGAATGCAAGCAGGCAGGTCATTCTCACTTGTGCATGTGTATATACAATATATTTTTATATATATATATACAACTTTTTTTTTTTCACTTTTATATGCGTGAGGTTTTATTATTTGTGTATTATATATAAATTATATAATATATATATATTATATAATATATATTATTAAATATTATCTATATATATTCCTTTGTTTGTATAGAAGAAATTACATTCTCGTACAGGTACCATACGATATTTACAGTATAAGAGTATTATCATACAGTGTGTACACGTAGTATATATGTGTTTTATACGATATATCATACAACTGTAATAGTTCATCGTAACTCATAAGCGAATACGCGGTGGCTATAACAGACTTTTGTTTTATTTTATTTTGCTGTCCTCTTCTTCTTCTTCCTCTTATATAACTTCTGAACTACGTAGTGAATTTTTTAAGATTCAAAAAAAATAAAATAATTTATAGCAGTATGCGATGCATATAAATTTAAGTACGTTAGACTAAAGTAAATCGTACCATAAAAAAATTTTTTTTTATAACGAAATATCTCAATGCAACTTTTGTTTCCCGTTGCCGAGTATATAAAGGGGAAACGTATAATAATAATATAAAGTGAATGTATATACTATATACTATATAGTATAGTATATACTATATACTATATACTAATATACTTATATTATATAATATATATTATATAATATATATGCGTACGTACACACGTATACTCACACTCCCCTTCTTCCCCTATGGGAAACCGCCCAAGTGTACAATTACTTAAATTCAAACAAGAAAGTCACACTTACACAAGAACTGTGCTTAAGTTACATACAATTACACTTAGGTAAATTATTATATAGCTAGTATATAATATTATTATATATTATAATATATATATATATACTTTGTATATTATCTATCAGTTGTATATTATCCTAATCTAGACAATAAATTTAAATATATATACATACAAGGCAAATGGAAACAAGTAGATGCATATGAATTGTTACTATAGTTAATTATGATGAGGTTCCAGAATTCTTTTTTTGTTTTTTCGGGGATGAGAGGAGAGGGGAAGCCGATATGGTGATTGAATTTTTCCTCTCTTTGGTATTAATTTATATCGTATAATTACCATTCCATATTATATATACATTATCCATACATATATAATATATAAATATTACAATTATTACCAATAAGAAATAAAAACTAATGAAACAAGATCAACATAATCTTTATGCGGCGTACATATTAGTGCAAAAAATACATATATAAACAGGCTTTAAATAGCCGATAATTTTTTAAATAGAAATATGCTGGAATTCGCTCCTTCCCCCCCCCCCCCCTCCCTCTGTCTCCAATTTCCCGAACAATCATTCCCCCATTGGAGTACGTACTCTATGCCCTCCAGTCCCAATCGCAGTATTCACTCAATAGATAAAACAATTTAAAGTTTATTTTAATTGCGGTATGTAATTTTGTACTTAATTTAAAATGAGCAGTTTGTTCTTCTTTATTACTAAACGAATTTATACCAAGTATAAATTAAAACAATAAATAAAATAGGCAGTGAAATTGTAAAAAAAACTGTGGGAAAAAAAGAGAAATTTACTAACAAATAGGCAAGAGGCAAAAAAGGCAAAAGCATAAATAAAAAAGCAATACTTGCATTCACAAAAACAAACAGCTTAAATTTAATGAAAAAGGTTAAAAGTCTGTAGAAAATAAATTAAAATAACTTGATACGTACGTACGGCCTACACGTACCGGTGTATACGTACACGTACACGTACACGTACACGTACACCATGAATATATATTGCAAGCTGTGTACGCGCATATTGCAGTGCAGCCATAAAATAAGAAATAATTATACTATATATAAAATGCCTAATTACTTAATAATAGACGAAATAAATATATTATATAAATTAAGCTAATGTATATATGTAAACTCTATTGCCTAATAAAAGTGGTAAGTTATTCAATAATACGTATATTCAATCATACGTATGGTTAATAAAATATATTAATTTAATATTTATAGTTTAATAAAGGACCTTTATATAAAACTACGGTATATATAGTATATTACTATATAGTATATACGCGACTTTATATTGTAGAATCAATACTATAATTGGGCAATGTTGTACATTATAAGATGTTACAATGTAGTATTTGATATTTATATATCCTTCTTTTCAGTATAACTGTATACATAATACCATATACTTATAGTGTATTTTGATGTTTTGTATCTTTTTGTGTTGACATGGTTAGATAATCATACGCAAAGAGTTTTTTGTCATTTTAACTCAAACCGCGTAATTTCAGCATTTAAATTATTTTTATTTATAAGTTAAAGGTCTTATATCCATTGAGTAATTATGGTTAGTTATATCATCATACATTACGCTCATCGAACAAAGTATATCCTAGTATATGTATATAATATATATTATGTAGTATATATTATATATCTTATATATAGGATGATGGGATGTTTCTCTCTTTGTTAGTCATTGTGCTAAGCTTAAAATTTTGAGCTTTGTTCTTTTGTATTTTTGTTTTGTTAGTATTTGTGTAGAATGTGTAACTCGGTAGTGTATGTTCTATCTTTAATGATGCATTGACGAGATAGTGAGAATTTAAAAATAATTGCATCATGTATATTCCCATGGTGTGTATTACTCTTTTATCTTTGCTTTTCTGTAACGTGTTTTAGTGATTTCACAATTGTTTCAATTGTATATATATGCTTATAATCAACTTGAATTTCGATTGTATGGAATTGTGTACATGCATTGCATTATACTGGTATTGTGTGGAAAAGAAAAATTTCGATTTCTTTAAATAGTTTTCTTCGTTTACCTTTTTAATTTAACTAAAAATTATGCTTGATTTAACTTTGTGTCTTTAAGCTCGATGATTTTTCATGTGGCATTTCAAATGACTAACTGTCTAAGGTCTTCTATATTCTTGAAATTTTTTCAAGTTTCAGGCTTTGATTGTAATTTGTAAGAACTGTACTCTATTGTGTACAGTGTAGACTATGTAGTAGTAAGTTGTAACAAATTACAATTTAATACTGTTAAACAATAGCATCAGGATGACATTGAAATAAGGGTTTTATGCGGCAAATATTGTAATATATTGATTTATTTCTTAGGTATCCAAATACAATTTTCAGTTTCTCCCTAGTTAATTGTAATGATATCATGGATATATTAAAATACTATACACAATATTCAATTACTTCATTATGGTGTATAAACACTCTTTTAACTTTAGTAACTGCTACTAATTGGACAACCAATTTTATAATTATTAATTTATTATATAATTTTAACTGGTTTATTTTTAGTTGCTGATTTATGGCACTTCAACCACTCATACTGACATATAATATAGTTTATATAAATCCTTAAACTTCACTTACTCATTCTTCAAAGCATTGGCTTGCAATTATAGACCTGTAATTGGTTATCAGACATTGAAGATTAACTATCAACACTTTGAATTGTTCTATTGATTTAAAAATTTGTATCACTCAGAATTCTAGGCCTATGATTCCAACAAGTTCTGCTTTCGTGGCCCAGCTGGTTAAGGCGTCAGTCTCATAATCTGAAGATCGCGTGTTCGAATCTCGCCGAGAGCACTTTTTTTTTTTTTGAATTTCTTGATCTCAAATTACTTAGCAATCAAAGATTTTCATTATCTTTTTGAATTTTTTTGATCTCAAATTACTTAGCAATCAAAGATTTTCATTATTTTTTTGAATTTACTTTTTATTTACTTATTGAGAAAAATTAATACTCTCTAAATAAATCTATTAGAGTATATGACTAGATTAAAATTTATAAATATATATATATATATTTTTTTTATATATGCCAGTTAGTTATGCTATGCTCATTTTGAATTATTTGTTTTCAGTGATAACTTCAGTTTTAACTAATAAAGCATCAACTGAAGGTTGTATCGTTTCGGGATGAGAGATTGAATCTATACTTGATTCATTCCACTCATTTAACTCTTTAATATGTTCTCTTTCAATTGCATATTTAACTGCATCTAAAACATTTTCAGCTGTATGTTTAGGTTTATACTTTGGTATAGTACCTTCTTGATAAACACCAGTTTTAACTAAAATTGAATGCCATGATTCATCATGAGAATTGGCAAATCTAATATCTGATTCTGGAGTATCACCAACGAAATAAACTGTTGATGCAGGTGGTAAATCTAAAGTTAAAGTGGTTAGTTTTTGGAATGTTAAACCATCATCATCATCTGAATCATCTTCACTATCTGTATCATCAAAAACTGGCTTTAATGGTATATTTTGTGGTTGCTTGGTATCTGTCAATGAAGAAGGTGGCTTAGCACCAAAAGTTAATCCATAATCTTCATCTTCATCTGACAAGTCTGAACCTGCAGTACTAGCCAATTCTTCAACGTGTTCTTCTAAAACATCTTTTCTCCAATTTTTTAAAACTTTTTCAGCATAAACAAAAGTACCTCTTTGAGGTTTACCAAATCTAGTAACTTTTAATTCTTGACCAGTATGTTCTCTATATAAAGCTGCAATTGTAACTTGTAAAGCACCCATACCATATCTTGATAATTTATAATCTGTTGCCCAAATGAAATCTGAATGGGCAAAATAAATACCTGGTGCATTGTCATAATTTGTACTAGCAGTACCCATATGACCATTCTCTGACATTAATAACTCTAAAATTATCTGTTGATCAGCTGCCCAATTTCTTGAATCTGCGAAAACCAAAATTGCATCAATTTTAGTCTTTGAGAAATCAACATCTTTTCTACAAACTTGTTTATCTTCTTCAGTTAATTCATAGTATGGTGTAACACTTGGATTCCAATACATTATGTCCAATGGAATATAAACATTTTTAAATCCATAACCTTCAGCAACTTTACGACATGCATCGCCAACACCACCAACAACTAAAACATTTTCATGAACTTCAACTAAATCTCTCATTGGTGTATGACCTTGAATAATTTGTTCTTCTAAAATTTCACATTCTAATCTTTCACTCAGGTCTTTAGCTCTAGCACTTTCAGGTTTACCACCACCATTTGTAACAAAAATATATGGAACTTTAATATTGTATGGATTATCACCATTTAACATTTTTAAAGCTTGTTTTGCATATGGTATGGTTTCTGGTCCTTTAACGATAACACCATCGATATCAAATGCAAATGCATATGATGCAACTCTAACATGATCAATAATTGTCTTTTTATATCTAACATTATTTTGAGACGCCATTGATAATCTAGATTGTGATTTTCTTAAATTTGCACGAGATGAACCTGATCTTCTCAAATTGGAAGATGAACTACCAGTATTTATATTACTACCGGCAATATTACTTGAACTATTACTATTGTCTAATCTGGTTAATCCATGCATTGGATTCATAAAAGATCCTGAACCCCATTGATCTGATAATGATAAAGAAGAAACTCTCTTCTTTCTTGGAGCTGGCGTCAGACTATCTATACCATCATTATTTAAGTAAGATTGAAACGACGGACTTTGAGATGTAGTCTTTGCAACTTCTGCATCATTTGGAGCATTTTCAATATTTAATTTGTCTGAAGTAGTAATAGTAGTAGTAGTAGTAGTAGTATTCATAATTTTTCTGTTATATTGATCGACTGATTGATTGTATAATATATATATATAGCTTATTATTGTTATAAGATATAATTGTTAATGATAATTGAAACTTAAACCAATATGAGAAAAAAAAAATTTACATAAAAAAGAAAAGACATAAAAGAGTGGGAACTTATCTTGTTTTATAGTTGTATGATCATTTCGTCAACTAAATTTATTAAACAAAATTAGTACTCTGATAAATCGTATATATAATATTACGTACCGTACCCACTCACCCATAACTCTATAGGTCTCTTTGGGGTTCTATTGTTCTAATTAATTTTTTATAAATGACGTCATCATCATTATTATTTTAGTTTGGTAACTACACTACTAACAAGGAGCAATTAAATATTACGGAATAAAATAATACTAGAATTTTCTGTAATTGTTTGCTGTTTAGTAATAATAATAGTAAGGGAGAGCTGTATATATATATATAGTATATATGCACTGAATGAACTGTTAATAATGTATATAATATATATACAACTACTACAACAACATAATATAACAATAAAATGATACGATTGTGAATAGTATGTAATAAGGGTTAATTCCGTATTATTTTAATTCAACGTGCAAATGTATATGTTAATAAATATATTATTATATTTCTGATATATAATCCCGGATCTTTATATGCCAAATGGATCTAATGTTATAGGGGTACGATTCTTGTATGAATCATCATATCTAGATATGATATCATACAGTATATATATATATATGCGTTATATATATATATATACAGGTGTATATGTAGTTCATTAGATACAATGATACTTAGTATTTGAGTGATTAATGAAACTTTACAATCACGTATTTGATTACATAATATTATGTAAAATTTCAAATGACATCATCTATGGTACATTTTTCATTATACCGTATGTTTAAAGGAGTATACAATTTACATCTGATACAAATTCAAATATTTTGATTTAATGACATTAGTTGCTATATAGATTTAGCATATATAATATTATTACAGCATATCAAATGACTGTAGAGTATACAATTTTAATTTAAACTTTATATTTTCACAAGCATAAGGTAAAAATTTATTTATTTTTCATTTTTTCATTGTCAAACTTCTTTTATCACCTTCTCAATTTATAATAACTATTGCTAAAGAACCATCTGTTAAAGAAATGAACAAGAATTAAATTTATACTCAATGGGAACATTATTTTTGGCATCACATCCACAATAGCACCTTCAAATGTGAATCCATAATTATACCATAGATATCCCATCGTAACTATACAATGACTAATTAAAATACATGGTGATATTATACGAATTGAAACATACCCTATTAATTGCTCCCATTTTTTAGCATCAAATGGTTCACCATCTTCTTCAATATCATTTAAATTTGTATATCTTTGGTTATTAGCAATTGTTTTCTTTAATATACCTTCTTTAGTCTTCTTTTTTGATCCAAAAATTTCTAATTCATCGTCTATTTCAGCTATAGTTTCTGAACTTAATCTCTCTGGTGAAATTTCTCTCGAAGTCTTGTACTTACCTCTCTTTTTAGTATTTGTAATTATTGGTTTAAGATCAGAAAAATCAGCCATTTTTATGTATTATATATTATTTGTTATACTTTTATTCAATTGAATTGTAACAGAGTATACCTAACAACTACACATATATATACAAAGAAACTTCTTTATAAATCAAGATATAATACAATGTTTAAACGTATAGATATAGATAAGAAAGATCTCGACGATCTGGGCCTCTGCCCACTCAACTAATTTTTAATTAAATTTGAAAAAAATAGATAAATTACATAATAAACTGTAATTTGATAAGAATTGCTACTTTTATTTGATTGGAGCAAATCCTTTCCTATTTAGGAAATTAATCTAAAAAATATATAAGGCTGTGAATTTTCATTCTCAAATATATATATTATATAGTAATACACTATTATATATCATCAATCTATCTTTCTATATATTACAAGTGTTCATACAATGTTAATTTCTTTGTTAACTTCCAACTCTTTTTCATCTCCAAAGTAAACTAATGCAGCAGAATGCCAACCACCAGCTGCAATTGCTAATACTTTACCTCCAATTAAAATTTTTTGAGGTTTTTCAACAACTAAATCCGATCCACTGTCAGTTGCAACACCACTTGATATTAAATCGTTTAATTTACCTAGTCCTAAGCAACCACATTTATGAGATTCTCTACCCCATGAAAACATATTTCCTAATTTATCTAATGCTATAAAGTGATAATCACCCATTACTACCGATATAATTGATTTATGTTGTAATTCTGGTATAATTAGTGGTTTATCCGAATCTTTTTCTCCAATTAAGACTCTATCGTCATTAGATATAACTGAGAATCTTTTAAATGAGCCACTTATTCTGATAAATTTTAAATTTGTATAACTATTTGTACCATGATCATGTAAATATTTTTTAAATTGAACTAATTCACGCCCTTCATCAATGAAAATTTGTGTATTAAAATCAACTCCACTTAAATCAACTTTATAAACTGATCCATTCTTTTTCAAATAAATTAAAAAACCATCTAATACAATATAGTCAACTATATTGTACGTATCAGTTGTATTTTCAACAATTAACACTTTGGTATTTGCAGGTCCAAATTTAGAATCCAAGTTTGTCAATTTACTTCTCTTATTCCAAATAACAATACCAACACCTTCAATTAAGCAACTACTTAATCTCCAACCTGCTCTAAGTTTGATGATATATCTTTCATTACTTAGAATGTTATTACCAATTGAATCAAGTAAATTTAATCTAATCCCAACATTCTTCTGTCCAACACCATCCCAAGTCCAAACTCTACCCACATTATCTAGTCCTATAAAATGATTTCTTCCAGATCCACATTGAACAAATTTAACATTCTTATTTAGATCATCATTAGTGATAACTTCTTTAATACATATCCCGTGTTCATGTGCAGTAAACAGTCCACCTCCTCCAGCGAAAAAATCACGAGAATCGGGTCCTGGTTCAACTGTGCCAAATCTTCCATGCCAATTTTTACCTGTATAGAGTAATTTTCCAGATGATGTCAATATACAGAATGAAAATCCACCTGCAGTCAAATCAAAAATTTTAAAACTATGATCCAATTGTAAAACAACAGGATCTAATAACCTTTTATCACGTCCAAGATTAACTATCTCAAATGATCCACTAGGAATATCAGCTAATCCTAATCTTGCAAAATCATTTGCACCCCAAGTCAAGACTCGACAATGCTTTCTTAACTTGTATAACTGAGGCCACTTGTAATAAACTTCAAATGGTACATTGTCTGACTTAAACGATTTCTTAAATAATTCATGCCATACAATAGACTGATTTAGCGTAACGTATAGTGCCTTACACGCTAAAAATAACGATTGAATGTCTTTTTCATCTAAATACTGGATCAAATGAAATGAAATTATATCTTCGTTCAAATCAAGTAAAGATAGATTTTTTTTGCGGGGTTGTTGTGATTCTAGAGTCATTGAAACTGTAGACGAGGGTATACCGGAACTCATTTGATAGCTTGTCTCTCACTTATAGTTTATCGATTGTTATTTTTACTCCAAGATCAATTGATAAGGAATTGAAAGAAAAAAAATAGCTGAAAGGCAAAAAACAAAAAAAAACAAAAAACAGAGGTTAACTTATAAATAGCAATTAAAAAGTGACTTGTGCTCATCTCCATATAAATTAAATGGAGTGTGATGCGTTTTTTCCTCTTTGTTGGCGCCTCTACACAACGCGGCAATCTCATGGCTTTTTCAAAAAATCGAAAAAAAAAGTAGTGAGTTTCACGTTTGCCACTTTAATACACAGCAGCATTTACGATGTGGGGCAATTTTTTTTTTTAGTCTTAGTCTTATTCAATATGTATATATTTATATATTTATACTAAATGATGATGGGTTCTTAGGTATAATATCACAGTAGTAAATGGGGATATCTGTCAAAACGACATATAAAATTTAGTTATACGATATAACAGGGGCAACATATTTATTTTGGGTATTGCAGGGGAAAGGGGGGAAAATGTAGAAATTTCTGGGGCACCCCATTATTCCCCGGAAGTTCTTATGGCGTCCCGCCGGAACTGTTTTTAGTTCCAACCGAATCTAAAGTGGGGCCGGTAATTTTTTTATGGGGTAGAAATTAAACGTTATACGAGAATCAATTTATATATTTAATACTACATACTAATATAGTATATATATAGTGGAATAAAGGATTTTAGGTACATTATATGTATATAGGAAAACTAAGAGAATAAAAAGAATAAAAATAAGAAAAATAATAATTTAATATGTGAAATCGTAAGTCGTTAAAAATGGTGGAGAGATCATAAGTAGGGAATATGTATAATTGAAAAAGTAAGGAGGTGCAAAAAAAAAAGAAAAAAAAAAGATAATAGTAAGCTCCAGAAACATAACCAGGAAATGAGAATGAGAAAGAGAAACATTGTAATGAGAGAATAAGGTAAAAAATAGGTACCGATTTATGATATAGTAGAAACATGAAGTACAGCAAAATAAAGTGGCGAAATATATGCAGACTAGCGTGGTTTATAAAATTTGGAGAGAGATTAGAGACTGGTTGGCGACAGCTACACATAATCATCTCTATTTTCCAAGAACACCCTCAAGTGAAAAAGAATATCACTTAAATTCTTGAAGTTCACAAATTTAAAACTTTTATCATAAATGAAATTGAATAAAAAAGAGCCGATTTTTAAAAATTTGAATGGTAATTTGAATTGAACTAATTCATTAATAATTAAATCTCTCTCTCTAAGAACAACTAAATCATCTTTCAGGATTGAATTTAAATTTCTTTCCTGTTGTCTATAGTGAGTTCTATCTTTATTAATTATATTTGAAATAGTTAAGCTTGAAAATTCACTTTCAAAATCGTGATAAGAGTAGTGAATTTTTAAGAAATATTCCAAATTCAAGTAAATTTTGAAGAATTTAAGGTAATACTTGAATAAAACTTCATCAAATTCAGAATCGACTGTTGTACCATTTGTATTTGAACCACCACCCAGTTGATTACTACCTTTAGTAGGTGTTGAAGAGTTATTGAAAATGGTAGAGCGTAGATCAAAATGTTGAAGGAAGCTAACTGAATTTAAATTGTTGTACTTCATTTTCATCTTGAATATATTTTCAAAGTTGACTAAAAATTTCACAACAATCAACACAACATCAAATAGTAATTGAGAATCGATTGATAACTTGTTTAGGAATTTCAAGTCAACTTTGCCAAGATCAGGATCATAAAATTCTTCAATTTCAGAATCCACCTCTAAGTCATCAGATTGTTGGAAAAATACAAGTTTTAAAATTTGAATACAATTCTCAATCAAATTAACCATTTCATCTTGAATTTGTTTGTCTTTTAGCTGAAGGTCATTATAGTTGAAATTATTATAATATAATTCATTGATATCGTTGAAACTTCTTAGCCAAACATTTTCTTTGATTTTGTTCAAACTCATAATTCTGGAGAATTTCAAATTCAAATAATAGTTAAGGACTTTAGCATCAACAAAAATCTCACTGGATTCATTATATAATTTACAAGCCTTCAAAATATTATTCCAATTCTCCCCAGTCTTGTTCAACCTATCATCATCTGTTTCTGGAAGCACAGGTAATGTCGCTCCAGTTAATGATGAATCACGGGCTCGTGCTTGTTCTTGAATTTGAGCGGCAGCAGCCCTTGCCAAGTCGCTAAATGATGTTGGATGTTCGGTTTGAGGTGGAACTGATGCTTGAGAATTAGAATTAGTAGTAGATGATGTAGCAGAAGTAGCAGAATTAGCAACTGATAAGTTAGACAGTTGTTTGAAATAAGCCAATTGATGTAATCCATTCTGTAAGCAAATCAATCCAAACTCACTAACATGATTATCGAAAAGGAAATTTTCACCATTTATCAATCCTGTCTCTGGATCTAATTGATCATATGGTAAATTGATCAATTCGTTTAAAACTTTTTGGAAATTAACAGGTTTAAAATCAAAACTGCTAATCAAGTTATTAAAGTCACTCAATGAGCTAGAGTCCCACAATAGAGTTGATGTAGGTAAATCAATCATTAAATCATCAATTTTCAATGATGGTACAATGTTGTAAAGAGTTGAGAGTAAAGACGAAATATGGAAGATCATATGTATTGTTCTAACTGTTGATTCATATCTAATGAAATTCTCAAAGTAAACATCGTTAACTTCGTGTGTACTCCCCACAGAATAATCATCAAATGTAATTGTATGTAAACCTGACGATTTTATCAATGAATTCAATGCATTAACTTGTCTAATAATAACATTCAAGCTTATTTCATCATCCGCAAATAATCCATAAACAACAGATAAAGTAAGAGATTGAATTAACCATAGTGGAGAGGAATTATTTTGAGTTTTACCATCAGTTTCAATTCCTTGTACCCTAACCAATTTTTTTCTAGTTTCTAAGTAAACATGAATACATCTTCTAGAAGCTTCATATAAATTTGCCGCATCGGATTTTTTATTTGAAACAATTGCACCAATGGTAGCTATAAGTAAAGGTAAACAAACCAAAGAAACTCTAGTATTATCAATACTGTTTTCATCTCTGATTAAATTTTGCTCAAGTGAGTTTAAAGTAACTTTCATAAGTGAATATTCATTAAGCATTGAGCGATGTATAAAAGGATGATGATTCAAAAATTTATTTTTGAATTCATCTGTATAAAAATTCAACTTTTCATTATCTGGTATAGTTGGTGAAGGAACTCCTAAGAATGGGTATTTGGCCAATGATTGATATATATAACTCCTTATTGTACCTGTGAATAGATTGACCCTTGAATATTTTTCGAATTTATCCTTTGAATAGGAAAATTCGCTATGAAATTCTTTTGTTGATGTAGAATTTTGTCTTGAATGATGTTCAGTATTTGAAGGAACATATTTACCAGGAGATCCACCTACTGAATTTGACAGAGTATTATCCAGTAAAATTGGAGATATGGTAGCATTCGACGAGCAAGAAGATGAATTTGGCACTGTATTTTGATCACTGTTACCGTAGAAAGAGTAACCTTGAGGTATATCATAGGCTTTAGAGACATTTAAGTCAGCCATTGCTTCTAAATCGTTAATATTTTGATTGAATAGAGTTTCTTGCCAACTTTTAATTCTTTCATCACTTGGTTGAGTATTAATACTTGAGTCTGTATCTGGACTTTCTTGAAGTAGTGGTGATAATTGTTTAAAATGTTTAAAAGATTTCTCATTTTCTGATAAAAGATTTGAATCATCTACATGATGCATTACATGATCTGATGATAATGGTGATCCAGTTTCATTTTGATTAACAAATAAAGATCCAACATTTCTTGATGGAACGTCATAGAATGAATAACCGGTTATATTATTTTCATGATCTCTAATCATTGGATCAATTTCAATTTCAAATTCACTTCTTTTCAACATAATTGATGAATCTGTAGTCATATTAGTAGAAGTACTACTATTTATTTGACCATTACCAGAAAAATCTGGTTCCAGAAGATCCAGATTCAGGTTTGGTAATGAATTTAACCAATGTTCTGATTCATCATCGAATGAAAATAATTGAGGTGTTGAAAATTCAACAGTTTCTGTTGCATATGGTTCAGGAGTTGGCATTGCATAATTATTACCACTCATTGCTGAAAATGAAGCTCTTCTTGCAGAATTTGAAGGTTCTAATTTGAAATCTAAATTTCTCAAAGTTTTATTTAGTAGACTTTCTTCAGTAATTTTATTTGACTCTTGTTTAATCTTTTTCTCAATTATTGAAGAAACACTTGAATTTCTCTTTGTTATAATTGGAGTTGGTTTTGTAATCACTGAAGAATTTGAAGATCTTCTCAATTTAGCAACACCACCACCACTACTTGATTTTGATGAATGTATTGAAGAAGAAGGTAATGGAACAGAGTTAACATCTGAATTATTTGTTGGACTACTAGCACCACTTGTATCAGTTGATTTATTAGGAGGAGATGATGATAATTTAACAGATCTTTTTCTTAATCTTGGAGTAACTTCAGATGCACCAGCATGTAACTTTGTTGAATGTCTTAATAATAAATCTCTTCTACTAAATTTTCTTGAACATATATTACAAGAAAATGGTTTTTCTTTAGTATGTGATCTTTCATGTCTCTTTAAATGTTCTTGTCTTGCAAAAGCTCTTGTACAGATATTGCAAACGTATAGTCTAGGTTTACCAGAAGGTGTAGTACCATTTAAAGTTAATTCCACGGGCACTGAACTATCATTATCTAACGATTCTTCCTCTTTTGAGGGTTTAACTGACCCAAATGTTGGAGGTAACTGGAAAGGTGTACTGTCATTCATTGTTGCATAAAACATAAGTCTAATTTTTTATAAGGCCTTTCTTTTCTTTCTTGTATTTATAATTTCAATTGTGTAAAAAGCTTTAAGCAAAAAAAAAAAAAACAAAAAAACAGAAGATTTAAAAAAGGGGAAAAAAGTGAGAGTAACAATTGAGGAAACAAAACAATAATCAAACACCAAAGTTTATAAAAATAATTAATGACTTGCTAATGATTGGATACAAACTCTATTGATATGATCCCAGCACAAAGCACACACTTAACCACTGTATTATTAAAGACAAAAATTAAAAAGGAAAGATATGTTTATCTGTACGTTCTCCCTAAATTGGTAACAAAAGGATCAAAATATCAAACAAAACGCTATAACGCGGCTATAACAATAAAAAAAAAAGTAAAATATATAAAACCTCACACTCCCTCAAACAAACAAAGGGAAAAAAAATACAAGGAATAAACAAACGCCCTATTGACAATATATATAATTGATCGATGTATAATACCAATGGATAGATAATATACAATAAGACAAATCCGATGAATTGAATTGAATAGGAATTGAAAGGATGGGATAGGATGGGATAGGATAGGATAGGAAAGGAAATGCAAAAAAAAATAATAAAAAAATGGACTTATTTTTTTTTTTTTCTTTTTTAGATTGTCCTACCGTTTCGAGTATATATGTGATAATGGTATGATGTAATATCCACTGATTAGTAAATATATATATAATATACAATATATATATATATATGCGTAAGAAGAATATTAAATCTATTTGAAAATAAGTGATTTTAAAGAGTACAAAAAAAAAACAAAATTACAGAAAAAGTAGACCTTAACAGTTTAAAATAAAAAACAAGTACAATAATACTTAAAACATTTACATATTTAACAACGAAAAGAGAAAAATTTTCGTATATAATAAAATTGGGGGTTGTTTTATTTAACAAAAATTTCTTCTTCTAAACGAATAATTCAAATTTTATTGAATTAAAAGAGGGACACCCTATAAAATTTGTATATATTAATGAACAAAAGACACATTTCTGTAGTAAAATTTAAAGTTTTTAAAAAATTCACACCTCCAGAAGTCCTTAAGAGGGTCACTACTTTTATTTGTCTATTTAATTATTTATTTTTCTGAAAGCTTTGAAAATTGCGGGTGTCCTGTCCATGTGGGAAATAATACTTTAAACATGGGGTGTTAAATGTATTTAAGGTTTTTTTTTTGTGTTTTTTTTTGCTTACGGGGTAATACGGTGGTGTCCTACAATTTTATAATAATTTGTCACTTATACACTTATGGGGGAGGGATATCTCCTACGTACAATTATATATACGTGTATATGTATGTTCATATGTACGTACGTTACTTGCTGTTACAATAAGATATATATACGCAAGATTTCTAATTCACTACTTGAGCCCATGTTCTCGTAGACTTGATTCCTTAAACGTATATATATATATATATTATATATCTACATACATATAAAACTCATATACAATTTTAAAATTGATCTTCCATTCGGGAGGTAGAAAAAAACACACAAAAACAAAAAAATGTCACCATATGAAAATTGCGCCTGTATATTGAAAACTATTCGCAGAGAATCATATCACCTTACCCCACATTATATTAATATATATTATTAATATAATGTGATAATAATATAAACTTATAATTAGAGACAAACTGTGAATGGAATTATGTAATATAAATTACACCTTACACCTATATATAGAATATAAATTAGTATAAAATGTCTGATCACTTGTCAAAACAACTGTCATATTATTAAACAGTTATTGTGTGGGAGTTAATGTACTCAACCACCCTCAGATGCATATCATTGTATATATGGACCCGCCCTGGTTTCAAGGGATTGGATTAGTTTCCCATGGGGAGAGGACACACCGATGTCCACGTAATATATATATAATAAATATATATACGGTTGCACTGCGTAATTGATATAATATATACATTGTTATATATTATATAATATATACAAAATCACTCGACCGACAATCACTCCATATTCCCCCGGCTTGTACCATAATAATATGATAGCGTATAGGCAGGCCGCCGTCTAACTTTACAAATGAAATATATTGTACAGTGCATAAATACGGCGCAATTTATTCTTTGTTTGTGTGTATTAAAGTTTAAAGTTTTTTTTTTTTTACATTTTTTTTTTCTCCCTTTGTATATTTCTAACTAATAATAGCAATTTAATTTATGCTGACATAAAGTAATTACGCTGCAGATTGGGATATGTAAAGAGGAGAGAGTTTAAAACAAGGGGTGTTGGATTTTTATTTATTTATTAAATTTCGGCTTTATTATATAATGAGTATATAATACGTATATACTATATAATATATATAGTCTATCTCTTTCTTGTTTGCTTTTTTTTTTTTTTTTTAAATGAATACCTGAAACAGTCATTGATAAGGCTGAAACAAAAAATGGGCAACTGAGTTATCCTGATAAGCAATTTTAGAAACCATTTGATTATTCTATTTAATATTGGTATATAAATTTCAGTAAGAGATAAGATTTAGAAATAAAGTTTATTTCAAGAGGGCCAGAACCATTCTCCTGTTTTTGTATAAATTTCACATTTGAACAATAAAGTATCTCTCGAGAGGCAGAAAGAGGGACAGCTGAAGGAGCTTTCCGGATACCCCATATATGGTAAAATTTCACGAATCACAACCCTTCAATTAGAAAATTTTTTCTCTTTTATATAATTTGAAATAAACTTTCTCCTGTAGTATTTACTATTTAGTTCAATTTACAGAATTATGATTTTCGTTACTCAACCCCACTTCATCTTCGAGCTATGGGAAATAAGCAAAAAAAAATTATTAGTAGCTGCACCCTCTCAATTTATTTACTTATGTAATTATTGTGTAAATCACCATCTGGAGCATATATAATTACGTAATATAGAATACATTACATAAGCACACATTAAAATATAAAATTATATTTTTATATTACATAATACGAATATGATTACATAATATGATTATATAATTTAAAAATATAGTGAGACACGGTAAAAAAAAGTATATGATACACGCTTTTTTTTTTTTTTTTTTTTTTTTATAATTTGTTCCCAAATTGCTAGATTCATAGCTGATAATTAAGATATCTCTATTTCATATGTGGATAACTTAGTATATGACTTATATACAATTTATATATTTATTCACACACAGTTAGACACATATAAACAATCAGCAATAAAATGTCATATTTACAACAAAGAAAAAAAGGTGAGAAATTATCATCTTTATCAATTTCTTTATCAGATGATGAATTAGAAGAGACTAAATCATTCAAGACACAGAAAGATCATATAATAACAGACAGTGGACTAAGATATAATAAAGAAGATGAATTAAGTGTTGGTAAACTTATTAAAACTACAATTATTTTAATTGTTTCAGTTTTAATTTTGATATATTTAGGTTTTGAAACTTATAATTTAGGTTTTAATATTTTCCTGTCTAAGCAAAGTGATAATTTACAAAATTTTATGGATTTATTAGTCATTTTAATGAAATTATTTGCATCTCTTTATTTGATCAAATTTTTAAATGCAACTCTTTTATTACAGTATAACGATACAGAAGACTTAAAGAAGTTTGAATAGTCAATTATATACATTTACATACATACATCCATCTGCATTCTAATTTAATAGAACTCATTATTCATTGATATTTATATTTTCCTCTTCTTCTTCTTGGGTGTTTGTAACACCTAAGATTTCCTTTTCAGTACTTGTAAAACAAACCCCCAACTTATCTAAACATTCTGTTATGAATCCATACGAAACATCCACCCCTTCATCTTTAAGTATACTGATCAATTTATTTAGATTGATTGGTTCAAATAATACAACAGATGAATAAATCTCTTTATTTTTCCTCAAAATTTCTCTAATTTGTTTGAAAATACTACGCCTAACAACTTCTAATGATTCTTGGGTTTGTTGCATCTCTTTATAGTTTTGGTTCAACTCTGCTTGACTAAACCTTAATATTTGAGCACCACCGGTATCATCATCATCACCACCAGCAGCGTTTTGTGATTGAGATAAACTTTTAGTTTTTTGTTGTTGCTCTAATGCATTAATTAAATGTTTCTTATCGATTAAAGCTAATGTAGATTCAAGTAAAGAAATCATCTGATTTCTAGATTTAACAGGTTTTAACCCCCATTCCAGTATCTGCATTTTCAATTGTGCAGTGGTATACTTGTTGAAATCAATTTCAGGTATGTCTTCATTGGTGAAAGTATCGGTCTGTGTACATTTAGGTGAACTCGATTGAGAATCTGGAATCTCTGTAACATTAGGTTTAGGTTGAGACTGTGATATGACTTGCGGGGGTGATGATGAGTCTATATTATTCATCAACTTATCAATCTGTCTCCCTTTATAAGAGAAGTTGAATTCAGGACAACTAACAAAAATGTCATCTTGATCATCTTCATTATCATCATCAATATGGTCCATAATATTATTATTCTTAGAACTATCATTTCTGTTGTTAATATCAGTATCAGTGATTTTAATGCTTTCATAATTATCCAAAAGTTCCTGGCTTGAAGGCACTTGAATTAGTGATGGCTCTTGACGATCTTCAACGATTGGAGACGATGGTATAACCACTTGATTCAATGAGTGTGTTTCTGTGACCCCTTTCAAAATAATTTCATCTTCAGTATCACTACCACTACTACTAATCATCTCACAATCCGAGGATGATGAATTTGGAATTTCAATTGGCTCTTCTGAAAACTGTAAAGTTTTTTTATTCTTCTTACCACTCTTTGCACCAAAAAACTTAGCAAATCGCACACTATTTTGTTTGGTACAGTCGTTACTATCTGAAATAACAACAAATTCATCGGTGTCAACATCAACAGGATCATCATTCAAGCTTATACCAATTGATTTTTCAACCTCTAATTGAGACTTTGTATTTTTTTTAGAAACTTCCATCTGTTTTCCAACATCATAACTATCACTTTCAGTATCACTACTATCTTCCAATTCGTTAAATGATTCTGGTAGTTGATTTATAGTACTTTTCAATGGACTAGAATTAATAAGGGAGGCAGAATAAGAGTTGAATTTTTTTGACGGGGAAAATCCAATAGGAGATACCGATGTCTCAAAAGAGTCTTTCGCTTTAATAGGAGAACTCTGTTTTTTACTCACAGGGGATGAAGTAACTATCTCAGTTGCAGGTTTTAATTCCCTTACCACGTTTGACTTGCTATATGGTGAGTTCAATTTATTCTTGATAAATCTAGGATCGTCCACAAAGCTAGTCACTTGAGCAAACGGTTGATTGATACTTTCAAGAACTTGTATATCTCCCAATTCATTGATAGATCTGACAGCCGTGACAGATTTATTTTCCAGGAATGGGTTACTAATGACGTCTTGAGAAGATGATAATGTAATAGGGTCCACTTGAGTGCCTGATTTAATTTCATCCAAATTTTTAGGAATCTGCTGTTCTGTATTGATATTGGGGCTATTCTTACCACTTGATAAGTCAATCATTGGAGGTGAATATTCACTAGCTTGACTACATTCAATCTCATTTTTTCTATATCCATCGTCGCTATTACCATCAATAATACAAATTTCAGGTTCGTTGGATGTTTCAGGTTGTTTAATTTGGAAATCTGGATTTTCAGTTTCCATAAGTTGGGATAATGTAACCACAAGATTTTTACCCTGAATATTACTACTATCACTATCAGAGTTTGAGTAAAGGAAACTTCTTTCACCTGCTGAAAAATCATGTAGATAATGTATATCTTCGTTAGAAAATGTTAGCGGGGCAGATGATGACTGTTCCCATAAACTACCTATACTTTGGGAGGCAAATTGGGATGGTTTTTGAGAATATAATTTTGAAACAAAATCTAACGGTTGCTTTGTCTTTTTAGATAGTTTAGGAAAATTGTCATTGATCACCTTCATCACTGATTCCCATTCATCCTTTGTATATAAAATATTTATCTTTGCATCACGATTCACACTAGATTGACTTGGATCGTTATCTTCAATACTTTTAATCTTTTCAACTATATCTTTTAATTTTTGCTTTTTACCAGAAAGAGCCAGTAGAACTTTAATGTTATGGCTTGAGTTCTCATCTCCATACTTCTTGATCATTTCTTCAGTCAAGCTCTTACTCTTAGTCTTTGGTTTCTTCCTTTGTGTAACTTTTTTTTTGGTAGTAGTAGTAGTAGTAGTAGTAGTAGTGGATGCTGACCTCTTCCTAGTATTAACAGATTTCCCAATAACTGATTCCACAGGTATGGAAGATCTAAATCTTTGTGATAAATCATTCAACTTAAGCTTAATCCCATCATGCTTATCCCATTCTTCTATACTAGCTTGTGCCTGAGTACCAAACATAAAAGCATTACTGCTGATATCTCCAGGATCCGTATCCATAATTCAAAGAATCCTATTATTATTACTAAACGCTTATAGTATATGAATTTTTATACACTCCCAAAACTGATTAAGTATCTAAGAATACTATAATGTGCTTAGTTTGCTCTTTTGTTATCCTTCAATATATATAGAGCTAGATATCTGGTTCTACTGATATATATATAAAGCTAGTAAATAGTCTCTCCTAAGGGGCCTAGAATCATGATAGACGCCATATATATTATTATATATAATAAATTTTTATTTATTATTATTGTGAGTTCTATTAGCAAACAATTAAACGTACGCAAGTTATACACCTGCACAGCCCGAGGGATCTATTATTTAAGTGAATTTACGCGTAAACTTATAAATATTACATAACATATTATATAATTTTTGTGTTCCTCTTAACTTAATCAGGCAGTGCTTTGAATTTTTTTTTTTTATAAATTTTTTCAGTCCAGCGGGAGTTATTGCACTTTCCCTGCTGTTTGTTCATGCCAACGATTTTTTTGCACGCGGTACACGCGCGGCATACGTTCGTGATATCTGACCCGTACGATAGATCGATCTCTAACGTTAATTTTTCCCATGAAAATTTTATGTAGGCCATGTAAATTTAATGTTCACACGTACGTACGTACATATTATATAATCTACGTAACGCGTCTCTCAAATTTTTTTATATAATTTTAACTAAAGTGTTTCTAACAAGCTGGTTTTTAATTTATTTAAACGTTACCATTGTTTAAAGTTTCTTTAATTTCTATATATTCAAGTTCTTAATTATTATAGCCAGTTAAGCAATTTGAGTATATACGATATTATCAAGTATGGGACAAGCCACATTACCATTTAGGGTTTTGTCTCCAGATAAGACTCCACAAAAGAGAACATTAGAGTCTACTACTTCTAGTAATGATGAAAACAAAGAGAATGAAAAAATTGAAACCGATCAATTGGAACATATACATAAAAAGCTTAAATTAAAAGAACGAGAATCTGAAAGATTAACAACTCCACCAGATGAGACAACTTTTCAAGTTAATAATAATAATAATGAATCTGATGAAAATGATTCAGATATAGTTGAAATTGAAAATCCTACATCTAAAGAAAACGATGATAAATCTGGTTCAATAAAATCAAAGGAAGAAATGGAGAAAAAACTAAAGAGAGAACAACTTGAAGCTGAAAGAAGAGCTAAAAGACTTCAAGAAGAAGCTGAAAAGCAACAAAGAAGGGAACAATTAGAAGCGGAAAGACAAGCTAAAAAAGAGTTAAAAGAAAGAGAAAAACTTGAACGTCAAAAAAAGAGAGAAGAAGAGGCAAAGATTAGAGAATTAAAGAAAAAGCAAGAAGAAGAAGAAAAATTTGAACGTCAAAAGAAAAGAGAAGAAGAGGCAAAGATTAGAGAAATTAAAAAGAAACAAGAAGAAGAAGAGAAAGAACTTAGAAGACTTGAACAAGAAGAAAAGAGAAAATTGAAAGAAGAACAAAGAGTAAAACAATTAGAAGCTAAAGCTAAACAGAAAGAACAAGAGAAGGTTAAATTACAAAAACAGTCTATTGTGAATTTCTTTAAACCTAGAACATCTGCCAAATCAAGTCCACAAAGACCGGATATCGGTACGATGACAGGAGGAGATTCTTCAAATCCTCAAACTGCATTCAGTTCACCAGTAAAACAAAAAATGTCCGATTACAAGTCATATTTCCTTCCATTCTATTTAAAACCAAATACCACTTTAATCGATAACACTGCTTCATTAGAATATAGTAACGATTTAAACTGTTTAGTTAATAATCAAACTAGTGATTTTACAAGTGAATCATTTGAAGACTTTGGATCTTTTTTAAAATCATGCAAGTCAAATAAAATCACCAAATCTTCCACTTGTTCTGATGTCATTCAAAGGCTCAATATGGGACTAATGAATGAAGCAAATACATTAATGTCAAACCTACCTATTAAATACTTACACTTTTATGAAAATACAAAGGCCCCTTACCATGGAACGTATTCATTCACCATTATGGATGTTGAAGAAAATATCGCTTTAGATCCATTCAAAAAGGCAACTTCAAATAAATTAGAAATCAATTACGACTATGATTCTGATTTAGAAGAAGATGATAACGACGAAGAAGGTGAAGACCTAGACAAAGATGAAGAAGAGGAAGACGAAGATGAGGATGATAGTGAAATGGGCGATCAGTCTGATATAGATGCATTTGTGGATAGCGATGATGCTGAATTATCAACAAAGACTAAAATTAGAGGTCCTTTGATACCGGCTACCAATTGGATAGGCAAACATACCCCTGAAGAAACAGATGAATTTTCAAATTATTTCAATGATTTACAAGTTGAAAGACTAAGACACAACATTACATTCCCTATAGATCCATTCCATAACTATTGGGGTGAACCTTCTACTGAAACCAAATCAACATCTGCACCAACTTCCAAAATTTCAACTGAGTCTACTAACTCATCTTCTTCATCGGTAACGTCATCTAGTATACCAACTCATGGATCAACAACAGCGAAAACTGCTCAAACAATAACTGATAACTCTCAACTCACTTCTACAGATAAAGCTCCTAGTACTGGTACTATAACTGTGAAAAAGAAGATAATTACAGATGTCAACGATACAATCATACTTAAGAACTTTGTTATGAAGAATAGCGATTTTTCTATCAATACATTGACAGAAGTTGTTCAAAAACAAATATTGAATGGTTATTCAAAAGCGGTTGTTAAAAATACCATCCAATCCATTGCTACTTTTGATAAGAAGACAAATACCTGGATAATCAATGAACAATAGTACACAAAGGGGTGTAATAAAGAAGAAAACTGGACTGAATATATAATATAGTATAGTACATTATATTATATATCGAAATAGGTATTGTATAATAATGAAATTTATTCAAAACTCAATTTATAAATGACCACAATCACGTGACTATAAAATTAAACGCGTAACAAACAAAACACACAAAAAAAACTTAAACCCAAAGCAGTAAATTTTCCGAATTAGGAAATTAAATTAAATACATAAATTAATTGTATTACATAATGCAATTCACGACTTTGATTTTTTTTTTTTTCTCTTTTTTTTTTTTTGATTTTACAAGGAAATATTGGAAAGTTTTATTATTTCTAAACGTGTTTTAACTTTTTAAGTGTGTTTCAAAAGACGATTAATACTTTTAACTTTTTTTGAACAGTTTTTTATATCTCTAGTTATAACTTTGTTTAAACATACACAAGACTGACTATGTCTTCTCCACCAATTCCTACCTCTCCATTCCATGAAGAGGAATCTAATAATGCCAATTCAACAGCTCCAGATTCCTATACTCAAACACAAAGACAAGATGTTGTTCCATCTTCTCCATTGTTTTTACCACCATCCAGTGATGGACCAAATGCACAACGTCATCCAAGTTCTCAAATAAGAAATGCACATCAAACAAGTCAAGCATCTCAATCAACACAGGATAGAAGAAATCCAAATAGCAGATTCACATCTTCACCATTACCTTATTTATCAAGTGATAATGGTAGACATGATCTATCTTCACAAGCAGCAGATAACGCAGTTACTTCAAGAAGAAGACGTCACGCTAGAGGTGATGTCCATTCATCAGATATACCATCATCACCAATGAATAGAAGATTTTTCACAGAGTCAAACTCTTTACCATCTGAACTGAGAAGTGATTTACCTTCATCTCCAGGTCTTTCATCTAGTTCATCTCGTCCTTCATCATCATCTCAACATTTTGCTTCTAATACCGATGCCGCTGATCCAAATGAACCAGTTAGAGTTATTTGGGGTACCAATGTTTCAATTCAAGAATGTTCAGACAGTTTTAGAACATTTTTAATGTCTTTTAAGATGAAATATAGAAAGAAGCACGATAACATTGAAGTTGACTCCATTCAAGATGAAAAATTATACTATGTTGATGCTTTAACTGCAATGAGAGATACAGGATCAACTAATTTAAATTTAGATACAAAGAATTTGATTACTTATCCTGTTACTAAGAAACTATATTACCAACTTATTAATTATCCACAAGAAGTTATTCCTATTATGGATCAAACAATTAAGGACTGCATGGTTTCATTAGTGTTGGATGAAGCTCCTGGTGGCGATAATCATCCTGATGATGCTTTAGTCGATGAAATTGAATCCAATATTTACAAAGTTAGACCATATAACATTCAAAATCAAAAAGGTATGAGAGAATTAAATCCAATTGATATTGATAAATTAGTTACAGTGAAAGGTTTAGTTATTAGATCTACCCCTGTCATTCCAGATATGAAAATGGCTTTTTTCAAGTGTAATGTTTGTGAACATACCCTTGTGGTGGAAAATGATAGAGGTGTTATTCAAGAACCATCCAAATGTCCAAGACAAATATGTTCATCTGATAACTCTATGCAAATGATTCACAATAGATCTTCATTTGCAGATAAACAAGTTATAAAATTACAAGAAACTCCAGATATTGTTCCAGATGGTCAGACTCCTCATTCAATTTCTTTATGTGTCTATGATGAATTAGTTGATACTACAAGAGCAGGTGATAGAGTTGAAGTTTGTGGTATTTTCAAATCAGTTCCAGTGAAAATTAACTCTACACAAAGAGCAGTTAAATCATTATTTAAGACATATTTAGATATTGTTCATATTAAGAAAATTGATAAACATAGACTTGGTGCCGATATCTCTACTTTAGAAAATGAATTAAAGGAACAACAAGAAGTTGATGAAATTAAAAAATTAACCGAAGATGAAATTGAAGTCATAAAAGAGACATCAAGAAGAAGTGATTTATATGAACTTTTAGCAAGATCATTAGCTCCATCAATTTATGAAATGGATGATGTTAAAAAGGGAATATTAATGCAACTATTTGGTGGTTCAAATAAAACTTTCAAAAAAGGTGGTACTTATAGAGGTGATATAAATATCTTATTATGTGGTGATCCATCCACTTCTAAATCTCAAATCTTACAATATGTCCATAAGATTGCACCAAGAGGTGTTTATACTTCTGGTAAAGGTTCATCAGCTGTTGGTCTAACTGCTTATGTGACAAGAGACGTTGAAAGTAAACAATTAGTCTTAGAGAGTGGTGCTTTAGTCTTATCCGATGGTGGTGTCTGTTGTATTGATGAATTTGATAAGATGTCCGATTCTACAAGATCTGTCTTACACGAAGTTATGGAACAACAAACCATATCCATTGCTAAAGCTGGTATCATTACAACTTTAAATGCAAGAACTTCAATCTTAGCATCTGCTAATCCTATTGAATCTAGATATAATCCTAATTTACCAGTGACAAAAAATATTGATTTACCTCCACCATTACTATCAAGATTTGATCTTGTTTATTTGATCTTGGATAAAGTTGATGAAAAAATTGATACTCAATTAGCACAACATATTGCAGGTATGTTCTTAGAAGACAGTATGCAAAATGCTTCACAAAATGAATTTTTACCAGTTGAATTTTTAACCCAATATATTCAATACGCCAAAGAGAATTATAAACCTGTTTTAACAGAATCTGCTAAAAATGAACTTGTTAAATGTTATGTTGATATGAGAAATATGGGTCAAGATGTTAGATCTGCAGAGAAAAGAATTACAGCTACTACTAGACAACTTGAATCAATGATTAGATTAGCAGAAGCTCACGCAAAGATGAGACTATCAGAAACTGTTGATTTAGACGATGTTAGGGAAGCTGTTAGATTAATTAAATCTGCCATTAAAGATTATGCAACTGATCCTCTAACGGGTAGAATTGATATGGATTTAGTTCAAACTGGTCAAACATCAGCCGATAGAAGATTAAAAGAAGATTTAGGTAAACAAATCTATCATATAA
Source organism: Ogataea piceae (assembly GCA_030567815.1). Classification (NCBI taxonomy): domain Eukaryota; kingdom Fungi; phylum Ascomycota; class Pichiomycetes; order Pichiales; family Pichiaceae; genus Ogataea; species Ogataea piceae. Next base: position 9,906 of record JAJLSX010000011.1, on the reverse strand, counting down.
TTGAAACTTCACAAAAAATACGTTACGATGCTTTACTTGCTAAAATTAATGAACAATCTTCAAATAAAATTGAAAATTTGGATTTAAGTGAAGTTTTACGTAGACTTGAAAGTGAAGGTCAAATTACAGTTTTCGGTACTGGTCACAGTAGAGAAATTAGACTTTCAACTTAGGTAATTTATATACCATTATATTCTTCTTTGCTTTTATGTTTCTAGGGTTGGTTTCTTTCTTTTTTTTATTTATTATTTTATATGCTATTAAAATTTCGTCTTTTTGTATTTCATCTATAATTTCTTTTCTTTACTTTTACTTCTTGATTTGTTATACTGCTCGTTTCCGGTTTGAGCTTTTCTAATAAAAACTTTTTTTTTGCTAACTTACTAGTTGTAATCTATCCATGTATTAAAGATATAGAGATAGAGATAGAGGATAAAGGTATATCATCAAATTACATAATAAATTACATAATCAATAATAAAAAAAATGGTTGAGGTTAAGTAACCCTGTCCTTTCATATCCAAAATTTACGGTCTGCTAATTGATTGGCCTGTGCACACAAAAAAAAGTACAAAAAAAAAATGAAAAAAATGAAAAAAATGAAAAAAACAAAATCCTCCTTTTCAGTGCAGAGGAGCGTGCGTGTGAGGGAAAAAGTTTCAGTAAAAATCTCAGATTTTGGTGAGAGAGTAATTGGTGAATAATGCCACTGTAATGCTTTATTCAAAAGTAAGTTAGTAAAAACATAAGTATATACATGCACAGTTTTGTATACTTATGAGATACTTTGTATAGACTAGTAAATTAGAATTTAATACAGATATATATATACAATGTTCGCCAGACAAGCAACTAGAGCTGCCAGAGTTGGTTTCAAGCCAATTGGTGCTAGACACATTTCACAATACGTTAACAAAGCTACTGGTATGTAATGTTTTACTATCAATGGGATGATATATCGATTTCAAATCACATACTAACATATAAATTTATTATTATTATTTTAAGGCTTTTTAAACTGTGCTGTTTACTGGGGTAAAGTTACCCTTGAATTAGGTAAACAAATTTACATCAAGGAAGGTTTAGCTCCACCAGCTGCCGCTGAAATTCAAACCGTTTACCAAAAATACTACAAGGAACTTTTAAACTTAACCAAGGATCCAAAGGGTTACTTCAACACTGTTTCCACTGCTGTTAAAGGTATTTCTAAAGACGAAGGTTTGAGATACGGTGCTTACTTCATTCAAATTGTTGGTTTATTCTCATTAGGTGAAATCATTGGTAGAAGACAACTTGTTGGTTACCCATCATTTGGTCCAAAGGAAGAACACCACCATTAAATGTTTTTAGAAAAAACAAACTAGATTAACAACTAGTTTATTATTATTATTAATCGTAATTTACCAAAGAGGAGATTCTTGTGTATACAACGATAAAAGTATTCGCCATATATATCGAAAGAAAAAAGAGAAAACAGAATTTCTATTTAGAAGCATTTTAGTTTTTTTTGTTTTGTATTCCTATGATTTATAGTCTTTTTTTGTTTTGTTATTTATTATGAATTTAAGTACATATTCTCGTTATTTATATATAAGACATATAGTAAGTGTCTGTAACCCAACCCCCTTAACCTCGCTATTAGTTTTCACTAACTTGTTCAATTTTAGAATCATTATCACCTTCAATTACTCTTTTTTTAGAAGCTTCAATCATATCTTTCTTCATCTTTCTTTTCTTTCTAATAACACCTGGAACGGTACTAATATTTTTTCTTTCAATTGGTCTCTTTTTAATATTTTGTTTATCTCTTTTACTAAGTTTTGAAATATCTTGAGCTAACCAATTAGCTAAACCTTCACTAGTTCCACTTTGTTTCATGACATTAACAACAGATTTAATTGCCATTGTATCTTCCTTTGTATAAAATGTAACAGCTTTACCAGCTCTACCAGCTCTACCAGTTCTACCAATTCTATGCACATAAGCTTGTGCAGAAGTTGGAACATCATAATTAATAACTAAATTAATACCTTTAAAATCGATACCTCTAGCAAGAATATCTGTACAAATCAAACACCATAATTCACCACTTCTAAATCTTTCAATAATAGTTTCTCTTTGCTTTGGAGTTCTTTCAGCATGAATGACATCAACGTTTAATCTATCATAAAGTAATTCGTGAAATAATGCTTTGGCTCTTGCAATAGATTGTAAAAAAATAATAACCGGTGGTTTGAATTCTCCCTTTTGTAGCATTTCTCTAATTGCCAATAATTTACCATGTTCATTACCACAGTAAATTAATTTTTGTTCAATATTAGAATTAGCAGCTTCTTTATGACCAATAATAATTCTAATTGGAGAATTCATAATAGATTGACCTAATTCTTCAACACTTGAAGTTATAGTTGCTGAAAAAATTGATCTTCTTAACTTTGGATTTGAACATGCTGTTAATATACTATCTGTTTGTTCAACGAAATTTGCTTCAAATAATTTATCAGCTTCATCAAATATAAGATGTTCAACTTTACCTAAATCTAAAGCACCAACTTTAACTAAATCAATTAATCTTAATGGAGATGAAACAATAATATCGAATTTTGAAGATGAAATAATTTTATTTCTTAATTTACCAGATATTGACTTATTTAAATTGGCAATTTGTAAATTTTTACCTTTACTTAATTTAATTAATTCATTATAAATTTGTAAAGCTAATTCTTTTGTTGGTGTTATAATTAAACCTCTAACACCATGATTTTTCTTATTTGTTTGTAATTGTTGTAAAAGTGGTATTAAAAATGCCAATGTTTTACCAGAACCTGTTGGAGCACATGCAATTAAATCACGATCAAATAATGTACATGGAATTGCTTCTGATTGAATTGGTGTTGGTTCTGTAAAATCATTATCTATTAAATTTTTAAGTAATTGTTTATCCATTTTAAATCTTTTAATTAAATCTTCAAATGATCCAATAGGTAGTGGAATATCATCACCTGAAACTTTTGACTTGTTTAATTTTCTTAATTGTAAAGCGTCATCTTCAGTGGTAACATTAGGTATCACTTCATCGTATTCTATATTTGATTCAGTATTATTACTACCCTCGTTAACTTTCTTAACGATATTATGATTACGTTGATGAAAGAAATCAACTTCAGTTTCAACACGTTTCTCTAAAGCTTTAGTCTTTTTAACCTCTTGTGAGTGTTGTTTTTCACTTGGTAATGAATAATCTGTTGTAATAGCCTTTGATTTCTTAAGAGACGCACCTCTTGTCAAAATACGGAACATATCCATGATGATAACTATTTGATCTTACTACTATACCTCTATCTATCTATACCTATAACAAAGACCATCATATAGTAATTCATTTATTTACATATTGAAAAATTTAAATTTTTTTTTAAAATTTTTTTTTTTTGATAAAAAAAATAAAACAACAGGGCTGTGTAAGAAAATAATTCTAAAGCATCTTTACACAGACAAAAAATATTACATAATCACAAAAAAAATTTCAAAGAAAAAAAAAAAACAAAAAAAAAAAACTGCGAGAAAAAAAAAGTGAAATTTTTCTTTGGAAGAAATGAGTGAAGGAGATATTTCAATATTAAACAATGAATGAATTGTAATAAGATATTGAATAGATAGATAGATAGATATATATACATAGATATATATATACATACATACATCATGCAAAGTTTTTTACGTTCATCACTTAGGGTGACAAATACTCAAAATTCCAAATATATTATAACTAGTCCATTAATAACAGCAAAGAGAACAGTAGTTTTTGCAAGAGGACAAAGAATTAAAGGTGCCATTCGTGATCCAGAAGAAATATTAACATCAAATGGATACAGATATGGATTAAATGAAGAAAATATTAAATTTGTTAAATCATTTTTAGAATCAAAATCAAATGGTAAATATAAATTACCAAATGAATTACTATTACAAGTGATTACGCATAAATCATTTGCACATGGTACTCAACCATACAATGAAAAACTTTCATTTTTAGGTGAAAGATTAATTCAATTACAAGCATCAAAATATGCAATTAAACAAGAAACTAGTAATGAATTTTCAATTAATAACAATAATTTTGATTCATTAGGTAGTTTTTCACATAGAATGATAGTTACCGATAGATTACTAAGTGGATTTGCCAATTCAAAAGGTTTATCAAATATTTTCTTCTGTAGATTAGCTTTACCGAATGGAGAAGAAAAAATTGATTATAAACCTAAACATTTATATTCAACAATTACATCTGCTTTAGTTGGTGCTATTGCAACTCAACATGGTAAAACCATTGCTGAAGAATTTATTTCAAATGAAATACTAAGTTTAGTTCTTAATAAAGTTAATAAAAGAGTTGATAAGATAGATGAAGCTAATTAGTCACTCATCAATATTCCTTTACTTACCCATCCCCCATCCCCCATCCCACAATAGAATATACATAAAACAAATTTTTTTGTACATAGATTTTATGATTTAACTTTGTTAAAATACAGATTTATATCGTTATTTAACTTTGTAAAACTGTAGTGTACAAATACCAAAGAAAAGGGACCCCTCACCAGATAAGACTATATACTATATTAGTATATAGTATATATATATAGTATATATATATAGTATATATATATATTTATACACAATCTAATACTTATTGCTAATTGTACACCTGTCTTATAGTATCAATACGCACAATAAACATCCTCTCTACAGTACTTAAACAACAGACACTTTACAATACTTACAGTATACTTATAAACAATTTAAAAGATAATCACGTGATATAAACCACCACCATAATTTAATATGGCAGGTAATTATTAATTTCCCTGTAAATTACACAAACACACGCAACACCCGCAATAAACGCAACACACAAACACACGCAACACACCCAATTTTCAACGTATAGGAAGACAATAAATATTACATAATCAAAAATATTACATAATAAAAAAGTCGCGTAACACAAAAAAAAAATTCAAAATCGCAGGGGCCAAAAAGAGAAAAAATTAAAAAAAAAAAAAACACCAACACCACCAAAAAAAAAAGAAACGTAAAAAGTTAAAAACACAGAAAAAAATTTGAATCAAAAAAACACCCAAAAAGACCAAAAACAAAAAGGAGTTTTTTTTTTTTTTTTTTTTTGTTGTTTCCAAACAAGAGCTGTTTGTATTTTCTTTGTTTGTGTTTCTTTTTTTTTCCCCTTTTCCCTTTGTTTGATTTCTTTTATTGTATTTACTTAGATTCTTGATTGAGAGAAAGAATTGAGGATATATAGTCTTTTAGTCTTTTTAGTTCTTACAAGGGAGAAATTTTCAATATTGACTTGTTGTATATAGATCGATAGATATATATATATATATATATACCCATATACCCATATACCCATATACCTATACATATACCCATATCTATACCCACACACATATAAATATATATATATATATATATATACATACATACATACATACATACATACATACATACATACATCTCTTCACTATGACTAAAGATAGAAAATTACTTCATTATCATACGGCGCTTAAACAATTTTTAGATATTTCTTCAGATAATTTAACTCCAATTACTTCATCAAGAGTGATAAAAGCTAGAGAAAAACTGGGTAAATTGACAAAATCTCAATTCTATGATTTGAGTACAGATGTTCACGATGAATTACAAAGAAGAATTAATGAAACTAATGAAAGAACAGATTTTTTATTACCAAATTCAAATTATCATCCAAAGAGAAATCAAGCTAGACAAAAATTGGCATCTTTACCATCTTCAAGATTTAAAGATTTAGTTAATGATGTTTTATTTGAAATTGAAAGACATGAACCAAATTTAATTAATTTTAAAGATAAAATTACTCCAAAAGAAATTGTTGAATCAAATGCTGCAGAGGCAGAAGCAGAAGCTAAAGCTGCAGCATCAGCTAAAGTAGCAGCAGCTAAAGCAGCAGCAGCATCAGTTAAAGCAGCTGAAGTTTCAACTGCTTCATCAGTTGAAGATTTGAAAACACCAGTCAATGATTCATTTGATAATTCATTATCACATAATGAAACACCATCTCAAAGAGAAATTAAACCAAGTACAGTTGTTCCACAAAAATCTGAACTTGCTTGGTCTTCAGATGAAGAAGAAGAAGAAAAAGAAGATGATGATGTTATTGCAAATACTACACAACAAACAAATGGATATACTATTTATTCTCCAACTAAATCTGAAAAATCTTTAAAAGGTCATGCACCTCATATTAGTGGATCATCTATTAGTTCTAATGCATCAATTAATATTGGATCAACTGCAATTAGAAATCATAATAATAATAATAATAACAGTTACAACAGTAAAAATGTTTCAAATTCAATAAATACAATTTCTGATATTGGTGGAGGTTCAGGTAGATTATCAAATGGTAGAGATCGTGAAAAAGATATTAAATTATTACTTGAAGAAAGTAGTAAGATGGATTCAAAAATTTCAACTTTAGAAGCTAAAATTTTAGAATTGGATCAAAAAAATAAATTATTAACTCAAAGTCATGAAACAATTTCTTTAGAGAATGAATCATTATTAAATAATTTGAAAAATTTTGAAAAAATTTCAAATGATTACAAGTCTTTACAAAATGATCACGAAATTTTAATTGAAAAATCAAATAATCATCAAGAAAATTTTATACAATTACAAGATAAATTAAATGAAAAATCAATTAATGAAAAAGATTTTGAAATTAAATCTAAAGAGCATGTCGAATTACTTGCCTTACATAACTCTGTTAATGAAAATTATCAAAAAATTGAATTTGAAAATAATCAATTGATTCATAAATTACAAAAAATTGAAGATGAAAATAAATTATTATTAAAGGAAAAAAATACATCTCAAAGATCAATTGAAAAAAATTTGAACAGTTCCATCGATGATGATTCAAAATGGCAAAAAAAATATGAAGAATCAAGATCTAATCAATATAAAGAACAAATATTAGTTGTTAAACCTCTTAAACAAGAATTTAAATCTTTACCAATTAAAGTTGAAGATTCACTTGTTAAATTTATTTCAAAAATTGAAACTTTATTAATTTATATCTCTGAATTTACAAAAATTGATTCTTCAAATTTATTTAAACAATCTTCTGATATTTCTACTTTGGCGAAAGAGATATGCATTGAAATTCAATTGAAAAATAATTCAAATGAAGTTAAAGATCAATGTAAAATTGTTGAATCTGCAATTTCTAATGGTTTAACATCAATAAGATATTATATTCTTTACAAAGGTTTAGTTCCTAAATTAGTAGTTGATGCATCTCTAAATGATATTTGTTTTTCTGTTTTTGATTTGATAAAATTATCAGCAATTAAAAGAGATAATATTTCAACTAATATATCATCAACAATAAATAATACTACTAATAATAATAAAAGTTTTAATACTCCAATCAGTATAACAAATGGCCAATTATCAAATGGTCAATTATCAAATGGTCAATTATCAAATGGAGTTGTTAATATTAAACTAAATGGTGAACCATTAGAAAAAGATGATTTAAATGTTAATGATTATAATAATGGTACCACTATTGAACCATCACAAGAATATCGTGCACCAACTCTTTCAGATTCCATATCTTCTGTTCGTCCATTAAGAATTACTCAAAAGATTTCATCACCAGTTTCTACATCTAAAACTGACGATAAAATACCAGCAAAGATACGTTCATCTCCAGGTATGGGTGTTTTAGGACCAATTAGTCCAATTCAAGTTACTTCAGCTTCAAGTTTTTCATCTACACCACCAAAAGATTCTTCTAAATTACAAAATTTCAAATCATCAAGTACACCACCACAAAAAGATTCTACTAAGCAACCAATTTATAAATCTTTAGATACACCACCAAAAGATTCTTCTAGATTACAAAATTTCAAATCTTTAGATACACCACCAAAAGATTCTACTAGGCAACCAATTTTTAAATCTTTAGATACACCACCAAAAGATTCTACTAAGCAGCCAATTTTTAAATCTTTAGATACACCACCAAAAGATTCTACTAAGCAGCCAATTTTTAAATCGTTAGATACACCACCAAAGGATTCTACTAAGCAACCAATTTTTAAATCTTTAGATACACCACCAAAAGATTCTACTAAGCAACCAATTTTTAAATCTTTAGATACACCACCAAAAGATACTACTAAACAACCAATTTTTAAGTCATCAAATGTTAGTGTCTCTTCACTTGCAAGTAAATTTACTGAAAGTTCAGAGAGTAATAATCACACTAATTCTTCATTGAATGAAAAGAAAATAAAAACCTCAGAGACTTCAATTGGAAGATCAAATATTCAAAATAAATTAAAAAAATTACAGGAAACAAACCAAGTTGAACAATCAAATAGTCCTCCACGTGTTAAAGCTAGCATAAATTCTGATAGTGTAGGATCTAAAGCATTTGATAAATTTGGAGCCAAAAGAAGAAGTAATGATGATTCTATAGAAGAATTTAAAGAAATCCCAAAGACTATTCCTAGATCACCTGCAAGAATTAATTTAAAAGATAGTGATACAAATATAGTTTTAAAGAATCCATTAGATTTTGATGATGATAGTACAGAACATTCAAGTTTATCATCACCAATTAGAAGTAGTAAAGGATCAAATGGGAATGTTTTAAAATTTGAAGAAAGAACTTCATTACCACCACCACCACCACCAAAAACAACAACAGCTGATTCATCATCATCATCTCGTACCATCCCAAGTGGAGGTAGTATATTAAATCCAGATACTCCAAAATTTAGAGATGATTACATTGGAGAAGATGATGACTATGAAGAAGAAGAATTTATTTTTGAAAATTTCAATACATTAAATCCAGACAATACATTAAAAGAATTACTTTCATATTTAGAACATCAAACTGTGGAAGTTATTGCTGCAATTCAAAAATTATTAGAATCAATTAGAGATCCAAAGGCAACTAAAGGATTACTTAGAAGTGGAGCAAATCAAATTATTTCTGTTGTTAAACAAATGGGAGAAGGTACAAGTACATTAATGAATCAAAGTAGATATACCGAATCAATGGGACATGCAAGATATGTTGTTGATGTTTTAGAAGATTGTGTCAAAAGAATGGACACATTATACAGTTCAAATGATGGTAAATCAAATGAGGACTATGCTGAAAAATCATTTAAACAGAGATCAGCTGGTATTGCATTTGATGTTGCTAGAAGTACTAAAGAATTAGTTAAAACTGTGGAAGAAGCAAGTTTAAGAGATGATATTGCAGTTATTGATTCACGTTTAAATGGTAGATCAAACTAATGATACCCTTTCTGCTTCCTGTATAATTTTATTTTATTTTATTTTATTTGCTTTATTTTGATGCTTTGATTTTTTTTGTTGTTTGTTACCTTGGGGAAATTGGAGATAATCTTTCTTGTTTGTATATACACCTCCACACACATATATTATATATTATAATATATATATATATATATTTTTCTTTTCTTTTTGTGTATATTTTTTTTAGCTATAATGATCTATTACAATATATAAGGTATAGCGATGTAAATATATATAGATACAGAGGTTATAAGACACGGAAGTGGCGTTGTCTCTACATTTATATACAGTAGAAATTTAAGAGGCTCACAGGTTATCATATGACTTGTCCTGAATAATCGTACGTCTTGTAGAATATTGATATACACTATATATGTATGTATGTATGTATATATGGAATAAATCTGTCAAATCTAATAGTTTTCACAGATCTCTATATGATATACTTTTAATAGATCTAAAATGTCATAGCAAAATTTTGAGCAATTAATTATACGAGTT
>JAJLSX010000010.1:238796-294997 GCA_030567815.1 Ogataea piceae | reverse complement strand
ATATGCAAAAATTAGGCTTAGACAAATGTGAACATTTTGAATATATTCAATATAAAAATCTTAGGTTGTTAAACATTGTGCTTCTAATCACGTGTAATTTCCTAGATCGGAAAATAAAAAATAAATGGACGAGTTGGGAATTGAACCCAAGACCTCTCCCATGCTAAGGGAGCGCGCTACCGACTACGCCACACGCCCAATTGTTATGTTAAATTAAGGCTTTTTCTTTGAAGTTGTTTCCATCTATGTGGTTTTATAGTTTGAAAAAATCCAACTAAAATTACTAAATGACTCTTTTGAAGTTGTTGCAGTGGTGTGGTAGCAATTTTAAACCTGTCAAATAACTAAATAACACATAAGGTACTCTGTGGGGAAATTATGAGTTGTTTGAGGTGAAATTAAAGATTCTAGTGACAGGTGTATTTTCAGATTGTACCGAAGAATAAATTTATTTTAGTTTAGTTTTATAAGCTCATCATTTTGTAACTTTGTTGATATTTGAATGGTGAGAAATTACTAATAACAGGTAAATAAGTTAGAGGTTCATTAAATTCTATATGTATATACGTATGTAAAAGTCGGAAGAGAAAGTTATTATTTCTTTCCAGCAGCTTTAGCTTTTATACTATCACTATAAGTTTTAGCCATCGTATCAAGATCTTTGATAGCTTTAGCAACTACATCTTTTGCACCTTCAATTTTTTTCAAATTTTTAAGAGCATCTGATCTAATACTAGCAATTGACTTTGAATTATAAGGACTTGTATTGTATTGTTCAACAGTTGATTTGATTTGATTTTCTTGTTCAGCTTTAACAGCTTGTGCAGATTGTTGAATGTTAACTTTTAATAATTGTTCATTATTTGGATCAGCTTCTGGAATCATATTTGTATTCAAACCAATAATAGCACTAATTATTCTTTTAGTATTAATTGGATCGAAAACTGTAATATGTATATGGTTACCTTTCAAAGTTGCCTGTGCTAATTGAGTGAAAACTGAAAATTTCTTATTACCCATATCAACTTTAACTTTATCAAAGATTGATGGATTAGCTCTACCCATCTTCAATTGAGATAATTTATCGTTAAATTCAGCAGTTGTACTCTTGAATAATTTTTCAACATTTTTTAACATTTCTTTTGGATCAACAACTTCAACTGGTTCTTCATCTTTTGCTGCATTCTTACCCTTTCCTGAACTTTGTGTTTTCTTACTACCTTTTTTAGCATACACTGGAGCAGATGTTGAAAATAATTTAATATTTCTATTATAAGATTGATTCAATATAGTCTTAGGTATATCATTTTTAATTGAACCTGTCAAATAGACTGATTGTGAGATTCTTTGTTGTAAAGATTTAGCTAGTATACTTCTAAACATTGTTACCTGATATATTGGTATTTGATTACTTGTATGTTGTTATAAGAAAGTATAGCATAACAGCGATAACACCCAAATATCTGAAATATATATCAAAATCTCATGTTTGGTACAGAAATATCACCAATCCGCATACGATATATATGCGCATATATATAATTATATGATCGATGGACAATACGTCGATAGAAGCCGATTGACGCAATAATTGACAAAATTGTATGTCTTCATTGGGGCATATATATATATATTTTATACACTATACACTATATAGCATACACTAACCTACACATTTGAAGAGTGTCTAACCAATAAATCAAATATCACTAAAGTTACAGCTGTTAATAAATATTAAACTTTAACCAATCATGTAAAAGTACATTGTAAGCATATTCAGCAAATGTCTGCCAAAATGGACGGGTAAGAACCAAACATGTAGTGAGAGTAGTGTATTAACCACATCTACTTACTGTTTTTTTTTAATTTGTTTTTTTTTTTAAATTTTTTTTTTTTTTTTCAAAATTCATGAAAATTTTTTTTTTTTTCAGTATTTTTTTTCATAATTTTTTTTATTCCCCTGTGTGCTCATAGAGAGAGCAGCGCAAAGTGATTAGTTCCTACACCGGGAAAGTAAGTAAGTAAGTAACTAACTAACTAAGTAAACAAACAAACAAACAAAGGATCTTTTATATTCTTTACTATAGATATAGATTTATTACAGTTTTTTACGAATTTTTTTATAGCCTTCTTTTTTTTTTTGGTTCAAAAAAACAATATAGATTCAAAGGAATAAATAAGAAACACAAAATGAGTTCTAAAAATACACGTATTGCAATTGTTTCAGACGATAGGTGTAAACCAAAGAAATGTCGTCAAGAATGTAGAAAGTCATGTCCAGTTGTTAAAACTGGTAAACTTTGTATTGAAGTTCTTCCAACATCCAAGATTGCATTTGTTTCTGAAAATTTATGTATTGGTTGTGGTATTTGTGTCAAGAAATGTCCATTTGGTGCCATTAATATTATTAATTTACCAACAAATTTAGAAAAAGAAACTACCCATAGATATTCAGCAAATTCTTTCAAATTACACAGATTACCAACTCCAAGACCTGGTCAAGTGTTAGGTTTAGTTGGTACCAATGGTATCGGTAAATCTACAGCTTTAAAGATTCTTGCAGGTAAAGAAAAACCAAATTTAGGTAGATATGATGATCCACCTGATTGGGAAGAAATTTTAAGACATTTTAGAGGTTCTGAATTACAAAATTATTTCACTAAAGTTTTAGAAGATAATATTAAAGCAATTATTAAACCTCAATATGTTGATAATATTCCAAGAGCCATTAAAGGTCCATTAAATAAAGTTGGTGAATTATTAAAGGCTAAACTGGAAAGACAAGATTCTGCTAAAACAATTATTGATGTTTTAGAATTAAAGGCTGTCTTAAAGAGAGAAGTTTCCAAATTATCTGGTGGTGAATTACAAAGATTTGCCATTGGTATGACATGTGTTCAAGAAGCCAATGTTTATATGTTTGATGAACCATCATCATATTTAGATGTTAAACAAAGATTAAATGCGGCTTTCATTATTAGATCATTATTAGGTCCAACTGTTTACGTTATTGTTGTTGAGCACGATTTATCAGTTTTAGATTATTTATCAGATTTCGTCTGTATCTTATATGGTGTTCCATCTGTTTATGGTGTTGTTACTTTACCTTCCTCAGTTAGAGAAGGTATTAATATTTTCTTAGATGGTCATATTCCAACTGAAAATTTAAGATTCAGAACTGAATCTTTACAATTCAGATTAGCTGAAGCTTCTGATAACATGATTATCGATCAAACTAGAGCTTTTGAATATCCAGCAATGACAAAGACTCAAGGTGATTTCAAATTAAGTGTTGAAGCTGGTGATTTCTCCGATTCTGAAATTATTGTTATGATGGGTGAAAATGGTACCGGTAAGACAACCTTATGTAAATTATTAGCAGGTGCAATTGAACCAGATGAAGGAAGTAAAGCACCAAAAATGAATGTTTCTATGAAACCACAAAAGATTGCTCCAAAATTCACAGGTACAGTTAGACAATTATTCTTAAAGAAAATTAGAGCATCATTCTTACATCCACAATTCAATACAGATGTTATTAAACCATTAAGAATTGAAGATATTGTTGATCAAGAAGTTCAACATTTATCTGGTGGTGAATTACAAAGAGTTGCCATTGTTTTATCATTAGGTGTTCAAGCCGATATTTACTTAATCGATGAACCTTCTGCTTACTTAGATTCTGAACAACGTATTATTTGTGCTAAAGTTATTAGAAGATTCATCATTCACTCTAAAAAGACTGCTTTCATTGTCGAGCACGATTTCATTATGGCTACTTATATGGCTGATAAAGTTATGGTCTTCGAAGGTATTCCATCAAAGGATGCTACTGCTAAGAAAGCTGAATCATTATTAACTGGTTGTAACAGATTCTTAAAGAACTTGAACGTTACTTTCAGAAGAGATCCAAATTCTTTCAGACCAAGAATTAATAAATTAGACTCTCAAATGGATAAAGAACAAAAATCAAGTGGTAACTATTTCTTCTTAGATAACCAAGGTTTATAAACACTTGCATTTTTAAATTATTTATTTTTGGGTTTTCTTGTTTGTTTGTTTTAATGGTTTGATTTTTGCTTCTTTTTTTTTACTTCTTATAGGGACTAACTAGTCTTTTTAGTTACCTAAATACTGTCCCTATATACTGCATATAATTAATATATTGTGTTTTCTATTTTTTCATAAATTTCATATACAAGTATATTAGCGTTTGTTCTCCCCACTTTTGTATTCTTTTGTCCCTTGCTTGCTTTTTTCCACTCTAATAGAATATTATACTCACCCCTTTTCAATTCCCTACACTCTCCCTTTATGGAAATACTATATAAATTTTAGACTTATATTTAATATATAACCAAATCAGATATACTCTCCTGTATATATTCAAACTTCTACTATATATACAGCACACAATTGTCCAAAAAGGGTAAACTACAAAGTATCCATAAATATATATTATATAATACATATACATTACGTAATATATACCAATTCCCGAGGGCTCGTAACGGCCGGGCGATGTTTTCATATTATAAACATGTTTTAGTCATTCGATTACATAATTTTTTTTTTTTCCAAAATTTTTTTTTTTTTTTTCAGATTTTTTTGACGGAAAGAAGAAGAAGAAGAAGGGCTTTTGAGTGAGAGCTAGAGTGAGTAAATTGCGAAGTGGAATTGTAGATCGAGGGGTGTTAGTTCGAGTTAGATGATGTCTTTATTTTTAGAATATATATAAGTTCATTGAATCATCAAATTTTTATTTTTTGAAAATTATTTTGCTCTCTCTCTCTTATTCAAAGTAGATTCAAATCACAATGTCTGAAGAAATCACCCAAAAAGTTGATGACCTTTCCATCAAGTCTGAAGCTGCTCCAGCTGCTCCAGCTGCTGAAGTTATCTTAGGTCCAGATGGTCAACCATTATCTAAGAAAGCTTTAAAGAAGTTAGAAAAGGAAAAGGAAAAAGAAAAGAAGAAGGCTGAAAGAGCAGCTCAAGTTGCTAAAGAACAAGAAGCTAAAGCTGCCGCTTTAAGCAATGATACTGCAAAGGATAACTATGGTAAATTACCATTAATGCAATCAACCACTAGATCAGGTGTTGAAAGAGTTAAATTCCCAACTTTATCAGCTGCTGATGCTGGTAAAGAAGTTGTTTTCAGAGCTAGAGTTCACACTTCAAGACAACAAGGTGCCAATATGTGTTTCTTATCATTAAGACAACAAAATGATTTAGTTCAAGGTTTATTGAAAGCCAATGGTGATTCAATTTCCAAACAAATGGTTAAATGGACTGCATCAATCAGTTTAGAATCAATTGTTTTAGTTCATGGTGTTGTTTCTAAAGTTGATGAATTAGTTAAAAGTGCTACAATTCAAGACATTGAAATTCAAATTACCAAGATTTATACAATTGCGGAAACTCCAGCTCAATTACCATTATTACTTGAAGATGCTTCAAGATCAGATGCTGAAGCTGAAGCATCCGGTTTACCAGTTGTTAACTTAGATACTAGATTAGATGCTAGAGTTATTGATTTAAGAACTGTTACCAATCAAGCAATTTTCAAATTACAAGCTGGTATTTGTTCATTATTCAGAGAATTTTTAACAAACAGAGGTTTTACTGAAATTCACACTCCAAAACTGATTGGTGCTCCATCTGAAGGTGGTGCCAATGTTTTCGAAGTTTCATATTTCAAAGGTAAAGCTTACTTAGCACAATCTCCTCAATTGTATAAACAACAATTAATTGCTGCTGATTTTGAAAGAGTTTTCGAAATTGCTCCAGTTTTCAGAGCTGAAAACTCAAATACCCATCGTCACATGACTGAATTCGTTGGTTTAGATTTAGAATTAGCCGTTGAAGAACATTATCACGAAGCTGTTGATTTATTAGCCGATTTATTCGTCTTTATCTTCTCTGAATTAAAGAAGAGATACACAAGAGAAATTGCTACCGTTAGAAAACAATTCCCAGTTGAAGAATTCAAGATTCCAGAAGATGGTAAAATGGTTAGATTACATTTCAAAGATGCCGTTGCATTATTAAGAGAAAATGGCAGAGAAATGGGCGACTATGAAGATTTAACTACTGAAAATGAAAAATTCTTAGGTAAATTAGTCAGAGAAAAATATGACACTGATTTCTATATTTTAGATAAGTTCCCATTAGCTGTTAGACCATTCTATACCATGCCAGATCCAGAAGATCCAAACTATTCAAACTCTTACGATTTCTTCATGAGAGGTGAAGAAATCTTATCAGGTGCTCAACGTATTCACGACCCAGAATTATTAAGTGAAAGAATGAAGATTCATGAAGTTGATCCAGAATCACCAGGTTTATCCGATTATGTCAATGCATTCACCTATGGTTGTCCTCCTCATGCTGGTGGTGGTATTGGTTTAGAAAGAGTCTTGATGTTCTTCTTAGATTTGAAGAATATTAGACGTGCTTCATTATTCCCAAGAGATCCAAGACGTTTACGTCCATGATTCAATAATGTAAGTTATATATAAATAATGTGTATGTATTTACAGAATTGATGCAATTTAATTTTTGTTTAAATATAAACGTAATTGTAATACCGTAGATCAATCAATATGGTACAACTAGCTATAATTGAAGTATATATACAGGGCATTATATAATATATACAGCCGGTTTAATTTTATTGCACCCCGACTTCAACCCAGCCCCCCGGTGTACAAGTCGTATACCTCCCCCTCGCAATGCTAAGTACCTACGCACGTATACGTACGTACGAGTGCTAAACAAAAAGGCCACTACGTGTACGATGCTATGGCGCACGATTGGCACACGTTTTAATTAAAAAACTTAAAATTACCCGTACGCCGTATGAACCCCATCGATCGATCGATCTTATCGCCTAAATTTTATTAGGCTATTAAATTGAAAATAATAATTACGCTCGAAGCTACAAGCAAATTTTTGTAAGAGCTCTCTATAACAGTAATTGTGTGTTTTTTGTTTGATTGATTGTTTCTTTCTTTTATTGACAAATACACTTCTTTTTATATTATCACTTGTTGTTTTTATAGTTTATAATAAGGAAGTTAGAAAACATTTTTCATTTGTAAAATGGTTGATCCTATTGATATTTCAAAACTTCATATGAAGAATAAAGACAATTTCACAACTGATGCTATAAGATTTGCAGAAGAGGAAGAAGCAGAAGAAGACGTTTACAGTTCAAGAGCAGATACATCAAACACTCACTACTCTTATACTGAAGATAAGATTTTAAAAGATCAAGATGCAAAAGTTAGAGCTTTCAATTCTCTGGCTACATCTCCAAAAGGTTCAAGATCTTCTTCAACTGATAACTCACATTTCGCAAGAAGGCAATCAGTTGCAGAATTTTTGAATCCACCACCACCTCCATTATCTGCTACACCAACTCAAAAATCATCAACAAAGTTTGCCTATAACTCAACTACAAACGAGATGACACCTGTGTCTCAAGGTTCTACCTCATCTAAAGAACCATCTTCTTTATCAAACTCCAAGTTTAAATTAGGTAGTTTATTAGTAAATGATCATAATGCTGCCACAGAAGAACCTTCACCTGAATTAATTAAAATTTATCAAACAGTGGAGCACTGTATTCAATTGAGAGAGAAATATCAATCAGCCTCTTTACAGAGACCAATGGATAATCCAAAAAATACTCAAGATTGGAAGATTTATCCTGATCCACCACCACCTTTCTGGAAGAAGGGTGATATTTTCACAAGTCACAAACACCCAGAGACTGAAGCTCAAGATGCTGAATCATTTAATATTGACAATTGCCTTATTCCAGGTGTCGATGATACTGTTGACTATATAATGGGTGACGAAGATGTTTTCCAAATTGTTGATCCTAAAACAAGAGAACCACTTATTAAAGTTCCAACCATTAAAGATTATTATATGGATTTGGATAAGATTGTTTCCATTGCATCTGATGGACCTACCAAATCTTTTGCGTTTAAAAGATTGGAATATTTGGAAGCTAGATGGAATTTATATTACCTATTAAATGAACACGAAGAAACTTCAGAGTCAAAGAGAAATCCTCATAGAGATTTCTATAATGTTAGAAAAGTTGATACCCACGTCCATCATTCAGCATGTATGAATCAAAAGCACTTGTTGAGATTCATCAAACATAAAATTAGACATTCTCCAGATGAAAAAGTTATTAAAAGAGATGGTCAAGTTTTAACATTGAAACAAGTTTTTGAATCTTTGAATTTAACTGCTTATGATTTAAGTATTGATACTTTAGATATGCATGCCCATAGAGATACTTTCCATAGATTTGATAAATTCAATTTGAAATATAATCCAATGGGAGAATCAAGATTGAGAGAAATTTTCTTAAAGACTGATAATTATATAGAAGGAAAATACTTAGCTGAGTTAACCAAAGAAGTTTTTGAAGATTTAGAATCTTCCAAGTATCAAATGGCAGAGTATAGAATATCAATCTATGGTAGATCTATCGATGAATGGGATAAACTAGCTGCGTGGGTCATTGATAATAAATTGTTTTCACATAATGTTAGATGGTTGATTCAAATTCCAAGATTATACGATATTTATAAAAAAGGTGGAATCATTGATAATTTCCAAGATGTTGTTAAGAATCTTTTCCAGCCATTATTTGAAGTTACCAAAGATCCATCTTCTCATCCTAAACTTTTCATTTTCTTACAAAGAGTTATTGGGTTCGACTCTGTTGACGATGAATCTAAAACTGATCGTAGATTCCATAAGAAGTATCCTTTCCCAAGAAGCTGGAATTCTGACGACAATCCTCCATACTCTTACTACATCTACTACTTATATGCCAACATTACATCTTTGAACAATTGGAGAGTTTCAAGAGGTTTCAATACATTTGTGTTGAGACCACATTCTGGTGAAGCGGGTGATCCAGAACATTTGATATGTGCTTATCTGGCTGCAGAAGGAATTTCACACGGTATCTTGTTAAGAAAGTTACCATTTATTCAGTACTTATACTATCTGTGTCAAATTGGTATTGCAATGTCTCCATTATCTAATAATGCGTTATTCTTAACGTACGATAAGAATCCATTCCCAGCATACTTTAGAAGGGGTTTAAATGTCTCTCTATCAACAGATGATCCATTACAATTTTCATACACTAGAGAACCATTGATTGAAGAGTACTCAGTTGCTGCTCAAATTTATAAGTTATCCAATGTTGATATGTCCGAACTGGCAAGAAATTCAGTTTTCATGAGTGGGTTTGAACATCAGTTGAAAAGACACTGGCTTGGTGCTAACTATGCAGATTCTGGACCAGAAGCAAATGATGTCGAAAAGACAAATGTTCCAGACATCAGAGTTGCTTACAGACATGAAACTTTATGCATTGAACGCGAGTTGGTAAAAAGATACGCAAACCTATCTCTTGACTTGTAGTTACGATTTGTTTTTCAAGTGACTATTAATTATTAATTACCTATATAGAGATTTTATATAAATTGGAATAAATCATTACTATTATACATTAGAAATTGTAGCCTGTTGGGCTTGTTGCAATTGTTCAACGAATACTGGTTCGACAAGAGAAGCTCCGAATATTTCCCCTTCACCTTCTTCGATTCTTTTATAAATTATTTTTTTAAATTTATCTGATATCAAAGAATTTTCATACACAGATAAATCAATTGTAGTTTGGAAACTAGGATATGAATTCAACAGTTCTTTCAAATTTACAAAAATTCCTTTATTATAAGGCAAATCTTTTTCTTTCAATTTAACAATTATTCTTACATTTCTGTATAGTGGATGCCTCACACTTAGGTATTGTTCGTAGTGTTTTAAATATGATTCTATTTCTTCTCTAGTTGAAGAGTATTTACCGTTTTTGAAAAACTTAGAGAATAGGTTATTTGAATCGATGCTTTTCAATTGTTTTTTCAGCTTTCTAACTCTGTGGTAGTTTAAGACATCGATAGTGGTATTATTCTTTCTTATCAAATTGAAACTAGTGAAGATCAAAGATGACACAGTAAGGAAGAATAAAGAATTTCCCATGATAAGTATAATTTCAGCTGGATGTAAAGTGTTTTGCAGTGAGAAATCTTTTATTTTACTGGCAAAGCTGAATAATGGAATCAGTGTCATTAAGAAGAATAGTTCAAAACTTATGACAACTCCCAAGAAACTTATCATATTATTCTGACCTATAGCTGCTCCTACCCAGACACAGTAGTGGTCAAACTTTGGAACACAGTGATTTACCCTTTGCACATGACGAGATCTTAAAACTTTAATGGACATACAAGTAGAGCACCAGGATGGGAGTCCCTGCGAGTTACAAATGAAGAACTCTGGGGGTTCACCAAATTCATTGATATCTGTGTCTATACATGATTCATCTTCTTGCAGCAAACCTTTGCAGAACAGTTCTCCATTGCTATAGTATTTATTTAAATTGTAAGGCGGAATATTGATAGGTAGTTTCCCTGGGCCCTTTTTATGTATTGAAATCCAACTGAAGAGAAGAAAGCTAATAATAACATTTATGGAAACAATGAGCCCAATAGCAGTGCTGTGATGGTGCAACTTATCAAACAATTTTGTCTTACAGAACAAGTAGCAATATGAATACTCTACAAATACCAACCAGCATAGTACAAGAATTGGAATCAAACATTGTAATACTGCTCGATGATTTATTGACATATCCACATTGGTGTACTATCAAGATTAAATATTCCAATGAGAAATACGCACAGACTATATTGTAAGTAACCACCTGAACTGTTGTTCTTAAAAGATAAGAAAATTAGTTAATTGAAAACAAAATCTATACTAAAACAGATCTCGAGAATGAAATGCTTTTGTATTTACAATTATTACGTCATCAATATTTAGATTTGAATGATATTCATTTATCCTTTGATTCCAGAAATATACAGTTCAAGTTTAATGTAAGAATATATAATTGTTACAAGAGTCTTTTTTTCCTTTTAAATAGGTTTGATTTAAATTCAATCTGGAAAGGCAAGTATGCCAATACAGATTAATTGCATCGCATTTCCCGTTTTTTGTCTATCATATTTTTTTTATATAAGTTTCATTATCAATACAGTGTATTATCTAGTCTATAAACTCTTTAACTGCGTGATTCCGATAAGTAATCTATTTAATTTATCAAAATCTTCAGTGAATGACTCTCCCAATTTGTAATTCTTCTTTATACTTTGTAAATCAGAGAATTTTCTTATAGTTTCATCATTTAGTTCAACTAAATCTCCATCAATTATTTTTTCCAATCCATCTAGGAATTGTTCACTTGCACTATCATTCTCGTCTATTTTAACTATTTTCAGTATGATTAGATTCGAAGATGTTTCAGATATACCAAATTTATTCAAACACTCCATTATATTTCTTTGAGGTGCCAAGTTGAAAAGTATCTCTGTGTGCAATGTCTTTGCCTTTGTTCTTCCATAACTATCATCGAGTAGACACTTATATATAGCACTGTATAATTGTTCAACAGACACAACGTTTTCTCCATTTATAAATGCAAAATCATATGCTAAGTTTCCTTTAATAAGGTTGGCTTTTATTTCATTGATGTTCTTCACACCTGTATAATATGCTGCAAACACTTTATGTTTGCTAAATCTTGGTATTTCTAATATATTACTCATCCTAATAGTTTAATTAACTCTAAATCCAGTTCTCTTTATAGTAGTAAATTAATGGTAATATCATATAATTAAATACAAAGCATCTACTAATTTCTTTATATTCCAGTCAAACTTTTTACT
Organism: Ogataea piceae; assembly: GCA_030567815.1. Lineage (NCBI taxonomy): Eukaryota > Fungi > Ascomycota > Pichiomycetes > Pichiales > Pichiaceae > Ogataea > Ogataea piceae. The sequence goes on along the minus strand of JAJLSX010000010.1, from coordinate 283,169 downwards.
TTTTTATTTTTTTTTTTAGAAATTTTTTCTGCTGTAAATATTTTCCAAAGTGCGATCTTCACAATGCGCTTTTGATCTGATAAGTTAATTATGAATTCTTTATTTTTATTTTGTTTTTTTTATGGGGAGGGGGATGGAATGGGTTGAAATAACACAATTTATCATATCAGTTAAAGTTTATATTCCAACAATTGGGGTAACAGAATAGGTATATTACAATATCATACGCTTTTGGATTGTATATAACCTGGTTAAAGTGAAAATATGACTAGTGAACTCAGTGACAATCCTTGGTCCGCTATCGAGGACACGATTACCTCCGACAACAACAATAATAACCTTTGGGAATCATCAGAACCTATAATTGAAGTTGATGGATTTGTATCACCACGGTTTGATGATAGTGTGATATCGGATGATGTGGAAGTAGACGATGAATCTATAGAACTTGTTGACGATGATATACAAGACAATCCATGGGGTTCTGTCGAAGCGCATAGCCCAACAGTCAATACACATGTTCAATTTGAAAATGATAATTCGAATCTTAACATTAAAGAAGAAGTCAATACTATAATTGAACCTCCAGCAGAGACTAGAATACGATCTTTTAGTATAGATGAGACTGTAGTCGAAAAAGAAGACACCGATGAGATAAAAATAGATAATACAACGATAGACGAACCTTCCACCCCAAGTGATAAAATTATAATAGAGAATAACAACGTTGAAGATATCATCAAAGATGAAATTGAAGAAGAAGATGATGAAGCAGAGGAAGATGATGATGACGATGAAGATGATGACGATGATGATGATGACTTTGGATCTTTTGAGAGTACAGATGAGAAATTTATTTCACCACCAGCACCAGCACCATCCCAGCTACAGTTTGATCCACCCTTAGATCAGCTCCTATCTGAGATTTTTCTCAGTTCAAATGCTGGTTTCAATCCGACATCAGATCCACCTTCTGAAGTCTCTTCAGCAGGTGATGGTCTCCTTACGATTGGTAACTCATTAAAATATTATTCCATAATAACTGCATCTGAGAGACAGGTAGGTTACTCCGAGAGATCCATTACCCAATTTCATTCAAGAGATTTTATTAATTCCAGTGCTATATACAGCGAACAGAAGAGAATAGCTAAATTATGGACAAGTGCTGAAAAACATATAACTACAGATTCTTCCCAAAAACAAGAAGAACAAAAACAAAAACATGTCAATTTATTCAACTGGTCAACTAAACCATCGCAATCATCTGAAGATTTGGAAAAGAAACAAGAAAAGGAGACTGTTACAAAGAAGGATACAGCTCAAAATATAAATCAAAAATTACTAAGAATAGCATCATCATGTTCAAGTAAAATTTTAGAAGAGAGACGTAAGGTTCTCAAACAACAAAAACTCAACCTTGAAAGGGAAAAGAGAGAAAGAGAGGAAAGACTACTCGCAGAGAAGAAGAGAAAGGAGGAAGAAGCTAAGAAATATGGTAACCCGTCATCACTGGGCGCAGGAGGAGATAATAGTACCGACACATCTCAAGCTAAAAAGAAATCCTTCTTCAACAAATTATTTGGTCCTTCCAAATCAAGGATCGCATCTGACAGTTTTTCTCATGATAAGTTTAAATCAGAAACAGGCGATGCTCCTGAATTAACCACAGAAGATGAAGTTCTATTTAAAATAGATGGGAAAACTACAAGCTTTACTCCAGATAATGATGGTTTTGGGGAATTTAACGCTAGTGATGTCGATGAAGAAGATGGGGATGATACAACCGATGCATTTGGAGGATATAATCAAATAACATTTGATGAAACTAAAAAGGATGATAATGACAAAGAAGATTCTGAAAATAACGAGTCTGAGACTGAATCCATTTTTGAATCATCGCAATTACCAGTGGAAAAAAATCCAGCTGACTTATTCGAGAAGGTTCCTACCATTTCTTTAATTCTAACTAAAAAGAAAGAAATAGAAGAAAAAGAAGAAAACAAAATAGAAGAAAAACATGAAGAGAAGCAAGTGACAATTGCTGATATTCAGCCTACGAAGCAGCGTGAATCAGATTCTACTCTTTTCAGCGATTTTAGTACATCAACAGGAGTAAACCTTGTGATAAAGCCAACCAAGATTTTAACTAACAAACAAACTCCACAAGAAAGTCATACAGATAACAAAGATGACGAAGACGATAACAACAATGAAGAGAGAGAGGAAGAAGAAGAGGATGAATTTTCAGATTTTATAACTCCGCCTTCAGTTGTTACTCCGATACCAAAGCCAGCTTTGGCCTCTATTAACATTCCTACTTTAACACCCAAGCCAGATTTAGTCTCTATTGATACTTTCTTAAGCGGAAAATCTGTACCAGATGTTATCAAGACTGAAAATGTTGCTGTTCATGAAGATGAGGACGACGATGAGTTCTCAGATTTCATGTCTTCACCTCCTATAGTTTCACCTAGTTATACTCCTAAACCAGTTCCCACCTCTAACCACACAAGTAAGAACACAACTCCAAACAGTTCCATGCACAACAGTATACTTGTTACTGATACAGATGAGTTTGGTGAAAGTGTAAGTGCATCAGCTTTAATGAGTTCTGCAAAACCAAATAGTTTACTCAAATCGAATTTACCTAATATAGATCTGTTGAATGTTACAAAGACTAGAATTCCAGATACAGAACTATTCCCAAATTTTACCAGTGGTAACTCTGGGTTAAAAGTTAAAGGGTTTCAACAGAATCCGAGCAATGGAAAAGGATTGAAAAGAATGGGTAGTATTAAGAGAGGAACAGCTGCTTCTGAATATATACCTGACGATTTAGTTCCTTCATCACTATCTGCCTCTGACTTTCATCTCAACCAAATCATTGGAATTGATGATAGATATGGTGGATCCATTTCAAGACAAGGATCCATCTCAAGACAAGGATCCATTTCAAGACAAGGATCCATCTCAAGGCAAGGATCTATTTCAAGAAACAAAAGAAATACAACGATTGGCAGTAGTAATTCAATGAATAACTCTAACTCTGCCGTTCAAAAACCAGTAAATGATCAACCACTTCCTAACTTGATCGATCTGTGATAGTATATAACTGATATATAATACATAAACAAACCTAGTGATCAAGTCATATACGTACACCAAAGATCATGTCATTCTTTATCAATAATTATAACACAGCCCTGTTGTAATATATTATGTCTGTCATAATTACAATATGTGTCAACAGTAATTATTAATTCTAAAATTATATGAGTGTGCGTAAAGAGTAAACTGTAATATTTATGAAATTATCGTTTATAATTATACGTATTTTTAAAGTTGGATTAAGGTTAAGATAATAATATAACTAAGAGAATAAACTAGGGTTATATCGCAAAAGAGATTATTGGAATTAATATAATGTCTACGCCAGAACAATTAATTGCCCAAGTATGTATAGTTTTTGTTTTATTTTTTTATTTTTTTATAGAAGCTTTTGCTTCCCCCATCCCCCTTGATAATTATCAATTATACTAACAACACGGCTACAAATTTTAATTTACAGGCAGAGAGTAAGTGTAAAAAAGTTTCTGGATTCTCCTCCTTTTTTGGAGGATCACAAGAATCCAGATATGAAGAAGCTGCCGAACTTTTCAATCAAGCTGCCAATACTTATAAATTACAAAGAAGACATGCGCAAGCAGGACAAACTTTTGAAAAGGCTGCTGATGCCCAAAAGAAAGCAGATTCTCCAGATGAAGCTGCAAATACATTAGTTGAAGCTTATAAGTCATATAAGAATGAAGTTCCAATAGAAGCTGCAAGATGTCTAGAATCAGCAATTGATTTATTTATCAAGAGAGGTCAATTTAGAAGAAGTGCAAATTATAAGTCTGATTTAGGTGAATTATATGAAAATGAATTAGGTGATATTGAAAAGGCTATTTTAAGTTATGAAGATGCAAGTGATTGGTACAAAGGTGATTCTGCTACTGCATTAGCTAATAAATGTGCTTTGAAAGCTGCCGATTTATACTGTGATGATTCTGTTCAAAATTATTCAAAAGCTGCAACTACATATGAAAGAATTGCTAAAGAATCATTAAATAATAACCTCGCTAAATGGTCTTTAAAAGATTACTTTTTAAAAGCTGTTCTGTGTAGATTAGCAGATAATAACGATTATGCCAGTGGAAATGCACTAATACAAAGATTTATTCAATGGGATCCTTCATTCCAAAGCACTGCTGAATTCAAATTTGCTTCAAAACTTATCGATGCCGTCAAAGATGGAAGTTCTGATGAAATTGCAAATTCTTCAAAAGAATTCGATAAGTTTGCAAGATTAGATGCACTAAAAATAAGAATATTAAATAAAATTAAGACTAGTGTAATGGATGCCCCAGATGAATTAGAAGAAGATTTCACTTAAACAATTCAATTTTCCTATCGTTTATATATGTTCTGTTTTTTAAAAACCTTCAATTTATGCTATTTCAAAAAATGTAACCTATGTAAATGTCACTAAGTTTCTATTACAAAAAAACAGTAAAATGAGAATGGTAGGGGAAGGAGAGAAATACAAGTACGATAATTTACGAAAACTTTCTTTAATGATAAGTAGACAAACGATAATAGCTTAAATTAAATTAACCCGAAGTGACAAAAAATAGATATAACAGAATAATAATAAAAAGGAATAAGGCCACGATGAAGGCCACAAAAGACGGTAAAAAAAACACAAATAACGGAACATCAATGATATAATTAACAAGTGAAGAGATGTTTATATATCTATCAGCTAAAAAGATTCTGGGATGATAGACTTTTGTTTTCTTTTATCTTTCTTTAGTGTACATATACATTGGACATAAAATAACTTAGAATCTTCCACCTCTAGATCCACCTCTACCACCGAAACCACCTCTGGATCCACCTCTGTCACCACCGAAACCACCTCTTGAACCACCTCTACCACCGAAACCACCTCTTGAACCGCCTCTAGCACCGAAACCACCTCTTGAACCACCTCTGGCACCACCTCTACCACCGAAACCACCTCTTGAACCACCTCTACCACCGAAACCACCTCTACCACCGGCACCTGCACCTGCACCACCTCTTCCTGACTTCTTCTTTGGTGGCTTTGGACCAACATCTTTAGCCTTTGGTAAGAATCTTTCTAGAGGTAATAATTTATCTTGAGCAATGTAAAATTTATCACCATCTTTGAAAGATGAAGCTTGAACACCTTCACTTGGTTTAATGGTGAAGAAAACTTCATTTAAAGGTCCTAAAATTTCATCAACTTTACCAACTTGAGTTTTGTTTTCTAAATATATTGGAGCATTGAAATATGGAATCTTTTCGTTAATTGATTTACAGACAATATCGCCTTCAACTGAGTGCATGAATGAACCCATTTCAAAGACTCTGTCTGGTGGTCCTTGTTGAACTGGTGGACCTGATCTGAAACCACCACGTCCGCCTCTGAAACCGCCTCTACCTCTGTTCATTGTTGTATGTATATATATATATGTTTAGACTTGACGGTAATTATTGTCTTTATACTGTCAAATTCAATAAAAAAACACAATTTAAAAGCTGTTTAAAACAACATATAAATGATAAGAGATAATTTGTAAATATTAAATAATACAAAAATGAAAAATTTTATTAAAAAAAAAAAAAAAAAAAAAATCAAGAAAATTTTCAAAAGGGAAGGAAGTCGTGCAATTACTAAAAATACTTTTACTTTTTTTTTTTCTTTTTGTTTATGCCAAACATAAAAATTTATAACGCTTTAAAAAAATGTATAAGGAGAACAAAGGAGATAAACAAAGCGTTTAAATGATGTTTTATTGTATATTTTTTACTACTAATATATCATTTGTTAATACTAATTTTTAAACCCAAATCAAATGGATTTGAAGAAACTTAAGTCAAATTGGGTCAATTCAAAGTCTAAGAAGGTGAAAAATGAAGTGATTGACTCTATTTTTGATCTTTTTGACTCAAATGACAGTGGGAAAGAGGTACAGATCGAGGCATATAATCAATTGATATCAACCAATTTTTTATCAAACTATGCTTGGAAATTTTTCCATAGGGATGTTACTCAGAATCATGTCTTGATTATTGTTTACTTGATTACAATGAGTCCAACACTCTCTGATTCTAACGCAATTCTTAATGATTTGTTATCAGATGTCTCCAAATTTCAAGGGTTGTTTTATAGAGTACTATCGATTTCAAATGATGTGACTCACAAGAAAGACAATCAATCGATTCAACTAACAAAATTTTACTCGTTACTATTACACAATATGGATAATTCTGTTGTGAGGAAACTCATGTCAACCTTATTTTCTATTTTAGTTTGGGATTGTACCGAGTTTGAAGAAAAATTCGCTTCTCAAGATCAACATACTAAAGACATGTTTCAATCAAAACTAGATCATTTCCAAAATAAAGCGACAGATGATGAAAAAGCTGAGCTATATTTAGCTAAGAATTGGTTCTATAATTTAGTTATGGAAACCATTAAAAATGAATCGTGCTTAAATGAAAGGTTACAATTAATTATAGATATAGTATCATATTTACCAACTAGAAGATTCACCAATCCATTATTGAAAGAACTTAATTTTGTTGCATTGATCTATGATAGAATACCATTGAAAAGTTTGAAATTCCTTGAATATCTTGTTTACTATCCTATAGATGATGTTACTGGTGATTCATCATCTGCTCATAAATTGAATGTGATTTATAACTCAAACATACAGAAACTTTTCAGAACTGTCTCTACTGAGATTGATAGTGATACAATTATATCGTACCCTAATATATCAAACGTTTTAAACAATATTGAAAACTTCACCGAGAAGTTTAACGAATTAACACACGAACAACTTATAAAGATCTGCAATTACAAACAGCAAAAATTATCATTGATATATACTTCTGGAATAGAATCTGAAAAAAAATTTATGATAAGATCGCTATGGTATAGATATGGGAATCAATTCAATATACGAGATGTGGATAATGAGAATGAATCTTCACTACTACCAGATCATAATGTTATCAACAAAGAACTTGTGTCGGAATTTGAATCAATTGATACAATTGGATATCTATCTGTGAAAGATTTCCTTTGGAGATCGTTGGATAACAAAAAACTATATCTTAATTCAAAATTTGATTCATACATCAATACGATACTTAAAAGGCTAAATATTAATGCAGATGGACAAGCTAAAGGCTCTAGTAAATTTTGTATATCAACGAATGATTTAATGATTACTGTCCATGAAACAAATCAAAATATCTTCAGTTCAGAAACTACGAAAATAATTATCGAAGTTATTCTAAAATTTTCAGGTATTAGCCGTGATACTGAACAAGACTGGAATCAATTGAACATTGGAGATATAGTGTACTTACTAAACACTGAACAGTCAATAATATTTTCAGTTCCTGCTACCATAACTAAAATTACAAACTCAAGAAACCGTGACAAAAGACTACTTATTGAATTGGATCCGAAATATAAGGAAATTGACATCAAGAGTGCAAATTATTTAATGAGATTGAATGATGAACTATCATCTCTTATCCAAGAAAACAACTCTATCTATAAATTGTACACCTCGTCACATTTTGCATTACCTGATTGGTTATTGGATAATTTTTTGCGTTTTGGAAATCCAAGTGCTTGTTCATATCAAAACTTGATAGATAACACTCTTTATTTGAAGACAGGATCTTTTATTCAAAACCAGAACCAACTTGAAAATATTTTCGAAATAAATCAAAGTATTGATAATCCACAAAAGAAAAGAAAAATAAAAATAAATGAGGGGGAATCTATAACGGAGATTAATCCTCCATTTTTGATTGGACTTTTACCAGGGGAAGAAAACCAAATAACTGTTGAGCGTTATCTACAATTATCCAATCCCAAGACATTAAATATCGAGTATACTGAAACTCAATTGAAAGCAATAATCAGAAGTTGTGCTCCAGGTTTAACTGTTATTGATGGTCCTACTAATTCTGGGAAGGCAACTATAATTGCTCAAACAATTTCATCTCTATCAGATAATTTCAAAAATGAACGTACATTATTAGTTACAACTTCCAAACAGGCTCAAATGTCTATCATTGATATGGTTAAATCACTAGGAATTATAGATGAAACTGAGATTTCTGTCTTTGATATACATGTTAATTTTGAAGCCGAATATATGAGACTATTGAAACTTGTTGATGAAATGTCTTCCAGATTAAACATTGAAGGTGCATTTGGGAATGATACCAGATCTTCATTGACCTTATATACAAACCATATTAAGCCAATGTGGTCTCAATTTTTACAAGAGTTAAAATTCAAAGGGTTAACTAATAACAATTTGAAAGAACTTTATCCATTCAAAAATGGGGATGATGATACACTAAATATCAATGATAAAAAATCAGCCGAAGAAAATTTAACCATTGTAATTTCCCATTACTCTAATTATGTTGATACATTTAGAAAAATTGAGAAATTAGATAAAGTTGGATTATTTAAAAAGGATAGCAGAGAAATTGATAAGTTTAATATGAAGATCAATTCAAAATTAGTTTGTGTTACAAGTGACGAAGTTAAATTTTTTAAAGATTCTATAAAAGATTTAAAATTTGATTCTTTGATAATGTTTGATGGTTCAAATTTATCAGAACTTGATCTTTTATTATCACTCTCTATTGGGAAACATCCTAAAACACTGAAAAGATTAGTAGTTACAGGTAGCTCACTAACTGGAAGTGGAAATTCATTATTTGATACTTTAGTTAATGTTTATTCAATAAAACCATGTTTATTGAATAAACTTTTTAATACAAGATCTGAACTAGTTAATTTTATTCCATCATTGATTCCAATTTCAATTTCGAATCCAATTAGAAAAGCCAATCCTGGTTTCTTGAAAACGTTCCAATTTATCAATACTGAAGGGAAAGGTGAAATTGAAATTCAAAAAGATTTGTATTATCAAAATCTTGAAGAAGCTGAATTTACAGTTTGTCTATACATTTACATGAGACTTTTAAATTATAAAAATTCTGACATTGTTTTAATTACTAATTATAAAAGTCAAAAATTATTAATTGAAGATGTTTTACGTACAAGATGCTCTGATAAAAAAATATTTGGCAATGAAAAGGCAAATGTATTACTAGTTTCAGATTTGAAATCGTGTAAATTTGAATATATGATTGTATCATTGGTTAGAACTAAAGATTTAGATAGCTATTGGGAAAATGTTAAAAATTTTAATACCATTCTACAAAGTTGTCAAAATGGGTTATATATAGTTGGACAAGCGAACATATACTCAACTTCAAACTCTGTATTTGCCAAAATGATATCAACTTCAGAGAGTACAAAATTACAACTTGTCACTGGTGAAATGTTTGACAGTTCTTTCAATAGAAATATTCAAGATAAAGTTGAAACTTTCTACGACATGGAAAACCTTGAACATTTTGGTAATTATATCTATCAAATGTTAGAGTATCGTACTTCAGGACCTTAAATAGATGTATATAGTGTATTATAAAATAAATAAATAAATAAATAAAATCAAAAAAAAAAAAAATTGTACTACAACTACTACTCTACCTACATGTCTGCTACGAACACCACTAAATATCATATGACTATAGTCACATTACAGAACTCACGTGATATCATACTAAAATTTAAAAATGATAAATTTTAAATTGGAATTAAAAGTTAAGAAATTTTTGCTTGTTGGTCGAGTGGGAAAAACACTCACTTTGATTTTACTGTAAATTTTTACCAAATTGCTGACAGTCTGCGTTATACTCGCCTTCAAAAGAAATTTTACTTATAAAATTTATAATTCGCGAGTGGGAAATTCGGTGATATACACCACCCAAATTTTCAATTATTCTCCTGAGAGATTTTCCATAGCGTGAAAACGCTGGGGCGGTTGCCATCACAAATCAAAATTATTTTATAGGTTTTTTACCGGGGAATAATTTATGGGAGTGCACCGCGGGTGGTTGACTTTAGAGATTTTATGTCTTCTTTAGTTGTTGAGTTCAATACGCAGATTCTATCTGGGATGTCATAGTCCTGGTTCGAACACTCGATACCGATCATTGCGGTAATTTGGTTCTTTTTTTTAGTCTTTTTTATTTTATCTTTTTGAGGTTACAAAAAAAAAAAAAAACAGAAGAAAAATCATGTTCAAATTATACAGAATAAGAAGTGAAAAAGAAATTTATACATGTTCGTATATATATATATATATATATATATATTATACTTACTCTATAGGTGTTTCCTTATTTGGTTTTAGTGGTTCACCATTAGTTGATAATCCTGGTTTGACGTACCGTCTATTAGCATTTGGAGGTCTATGGAATCCTCCTCTAGATGAATCACTTCCACCTCTACCACCTCTACCTTTAAATCCACCTCTAAATGAACCTCTACCTCTTCCTCTACCTCTACCTCTTGTACTTCCATTTCCTCTCGCTTGTGTTGAATCATCTTCAGTAGCAGTAGTTTCGGTACTTTTTTCATCAGATTTAATCTCTGCAATAGTATCATCTTTAGTTGGGGTTTGCTTCTTAGATTCCTTATTAGTATCTTCTTTCTTAGACTCTGATTTTTCTTTATCTTTGGTTTCAGGTTTTTCAACACTGGTACTGGTTTCTTCTTTATCAGATGGTTTGACATTGTTATATCTCACCGAAACAGAATGGAAAGTACCACCTGGACCTCCTCTTTGTGATGATCCTCTAAAAGGACCATCTTTTTTATTACGAGGGAATTTTGGTTCGTTACGTGGTTTTCTAACCCTTTTTTCAACTTCTTTTGAAACTTCAGTTTCAGTGGCTTTTTCTGATAGTTCAGGTGTTGTTGGTAAATCTTTCTTCACATCGTCTTTCTCAATAGTTTCAACTGATTTAACTTTTGATTTTGTATTCTTTTTAATTTTCTTCTCAACTGGTGCTTCATCCTTTACTTTCTCAGTTTGTAGTTTTATATTCTCAGGGCGTTTCAACACGGTCACATGTTTTTGTTGTTGTGAGGGTGGTGGTAATATTTCAGTAACTGGAATCTTTGGCTTTTGTTGGGATATTTGATCATCGGTTGGTAATTTTGAAGTTTCTTTGGAAGTTTTCTTAGTTGGAGATTGTAATATTTGATCATTGGTTGGTAATTTTGAATTCTTCTTAATTGGAGATTGTGGGATTTTATTACTTTGTTGTTGATTAAGATCACCAATTTTCTTTTGTTGAGCTTTAGTTGGAGAAGAATGTTTCTTTAGTGATTTTTCAGCCTTTTCAGCTTTCTCAGCTTTTTCATGTTCTTCTTCTTCTAATGCACCAATAGTTTTAAAAGTGGTACTGTTAATAGCTAATTGTGCCAATTTTTTTTCAAGTTCAAGTTGTTTAGACAAACTATCAACTGGTTTGGCACCACCGAAAGGATCTGATTTACGACGTGGCTGTTCTTGTGGAGCCGATGAAGGTGGTTGATTAACTTCTGTATCCTTTTTCTTTAAAACTTCTTCAGGTGTAACATTTGTTGGTTTAGCAGCTCCAAAAGGATTTGGCTTATGTTTTATTTCTTGAGGTTCCTGCGATTTATTGGTATTTTCTTGTAATGGATTAGGATGTGACTTTAATGGTGGGAGATCCGCTTTATTTATATCTGATGAATTATTATGTGGTTGATGATTTTGCATTGGCATTGGTTGGCGTCTGTGTTGAGAGTTGAAATTTCTTTCTTCTTCCATCTGTTTTTCAATTCTTTCTTCTTCAACAACTTCATCAAATCCAATTTCTTTATTATAAGCTTGAATATCTTTAAAATCTTGGAAATCTGCAGGTTGAATAACAACTCTTCCTCTATCAATAAATATATCTGTCCATTTTAAAATTTTTTGAAAGTCTTGAACTGAACCTAATTGTATAAAAGCACATTTTTTATCTTGATCATTGGAATGATGTGTAATATTAAATTTTGGTTGAGGTGGTGAAGGATCAATAAGAACCATACATTTATCGTAATGCATGAATCTAGATCCAAATAAATCATGTAATAAATTTTGAGTTGTTTTCTGTGGTAAATTTTGAAATTTTGCAATATATGGTGGACCTCCTAAGTCACTAACTCTTGGACCTCCAGGGCCATAAGAATCACCACCTCTTGAAGGCATTGAATTTGAATAACTATTGTAATAACCTCCTTGGTTTGATGAATCACCATAACGTGAATCACCTCCTCCATAGTATGAATTACCAACTGGAATTGCAATCGAACTGAGATCAATGTCATCTGCAGCCCATGATCCACCACCAAGACTCTCATCTGCGAAGAACTCGCTTAAGGACATTTTCTTTGGTGCTATATAGAAGTAGTCAAATTGATATTGCCGAACGGCAATATAAAATGGATTATCTTGTCAGTATATTGAAAAAAAAACACTATTGAATTGTAGTTAGAAATTTGTACTTACCCATGATTGATATTATATTATTATAAAAATCCCTTTCACTATTATTGATATACGAATATGTAATAAACTAAATAAATGAACTCAATGAAGGAGTCAAAAATCAAAAAAAACAAATGAGTGAAAATGAAATAAAAAGACAAGATAAAAAAAAAAAGAAAAACAGAGAGTAATCTATTTACTTGTCAATGGATAGGTTAATCAATTGGATGAATAATTTGTATTTATGTAATAATAAATAAACAAAAGATAAAAAGAAATTGAAAACAAAGGACAAAAATTAAACAAATTACTTAATTAACGTGTGTTTTTGTTTTAAAACTTTATTGCCTTAAAAAGAAAACGATTTTAAATTTTTTGTTTTTTTTTGGGAAAATTTAAAATTTCCAAAAAAAAAAAAACAAACTTTGTGGCTTAAAATTACATAATCAGAAAAATATTTAATTTCGTCTTTTTTTGTTATAAAAAACACAACAGCAATTTGTCCTTTTTGTTTGTATTTAATTCAATAAGTTTGTGATTAGGATTATTAGATATGACATCGACGTTGATGGATAATAAGGGGGTTAACAAGAAACAGTCGATTGATGAGACTCAAAAATTACAGAAACCAGCTTTACTTTCTTTTAAGAGTCAAACGGGAGGAGGAGGAGGAGGAGGAGTAGAAGGAGTAGCAGTAGTAGGAGGAGGAGTAGGTACTCAACATGATTTACAACAGAAGAGTCGTTCATCGACACCACAACAATCCAATCATCATCATAGTCAATTCTCAAATTTATTAATGTCTCCATCACTATCCAATAGAATGTTATCTTTATCAACTTCTTCGATAACTTCTTTAATTCCATCTTTATACTCTCTGGGTGGTAATTATTCATCACCAGGTTTGGGTAACGTTAAAGAGCAAGATGGGTTAGACACTTTTGTATCTGATGAATTGGCAAGAGAGTCTGATGTTACAGTTTCTACTAATATGACTTCACAGGCCGAATATAAAGGTTTTGCATCATATGTCATATCTTGTATTATATTATTTGTGTGGTTATGTTGGTCTCTATTACCAGATTTTGTACTAAATAGAATAGGTGTATACTATTACCCTTCAAGGTGGTGGGCATTGGCTGCACCTTCATATGTTTTGATTTCCATGATATACACGTATGTAGCATTGGCATTATATAACATTGAAGTGAAAACGGTAAAGCTTGATGATCCAAGAACAATAGTTGATGATTCAGGGGTTGTTATTACTGAATTATCAGAATATAAAGATGAAAATTTACAGGATTATTTGTTTTGTTCAACCAGTGGTATTTGGGATTTACCAATTAGTCAAGTTAATAATGTATTATACGGCGATGATAACGAGGATTAAAATTAATGATAAATATATGTATATAATAGAATGGGCATTTATAGCTCACTTTGAGCGACATTTTGAAACCATAATTTAACGTCTTGACCTAAAGTACTCACCAGATCACTTGTTTCAAAATTGAATTCTTTACTGTTATATTTTTTTAAAATTATAACTTTGTTTCCATTGTCTAAAATTTTAGATAAACACCACCAATTTTTATTCAATTTGATTAATTTCTCGTCTTGTTCTAAATTGAGTAAAGGAGGATCATTGACCAGATAGTTTATAACGTTTAGGTTTAGATTGGCTATTTGTGATCTATTACCAGATATAGATCCAAACAGTGATTGTTGTTCTGAAGCGAACACTTTTAAATTTTTAACTTCTTCATCGTCTGGTATATTAGGAAGTGATGATTTATAAGTTTTCAAAATTGGATTATAAATGATGTAGTAAAATTTTGGTATCTTTGATTGTGAGATTGCACTTGGATTTAAAGTCAATTCAAAATCTTTCAATTGAGAGATAATTAAATCTTTCAAATAAAGGTTATAAATTTCATCAAGTTGTTCTCTTAGTGATTTATAATAGTCATACTTGGTTAAGTTAGTTGCATCTGATTTAAATAGAATTGTGAAAAGAATACCATTAATTTCATAAATGACAGTATCAAACTGTTCTTCTTCTTTAATTGTGGTGGTCTTTAAAGTAAACTTCTTATGTATTATGGTATCTTCTTTAGTACTACCTAGTAAGAAGTTACCAGTTTTCAATTGTGAATCAACAACATCTTCAATGGAATTATTAACTAATTTATTATTATCTGTAGTAGTAGTAGTAGTGTTATTGGAACCTGAACCAAAACCAAATTTCAAAAAACTTGGTACTGTAGGTATCATCGATGAAGTTATATTCGACACTTTATTATATGCCAAATTGAAAGGATCAAACACGCGTGAAGTAAATTGTTCATGTAAATATAAAGCAGGTTGTAATAAAGATCTTTCAAAAATTGTACCATCGATAGCGATCGAATTCAATCTTCTTAAATTTGAAATATACATCTTCAAAGAGGGTAAATTATTCAAAGTTAAAGAGTATGTTGACAATCCGAAATTTGAATCCAATCTCTCCAAGTAATTAACAAGATCAACCAGTGAGTCTTTGACAATTGAATTATCGTTATCGTTTAAGTAAACTATACCAAAATTCTTCGAAGGTGTCCAATTTGTATTCAATATAATAACATCAACCATATCTTCATTTGAACCGATGAAATCATCAATTTTAATCCTTAAATTATTTTTAAAACCTAGTGGCATTTGAACAGAAGACAATTTATAACCATCAATTAAATTTAAAAAACCTTTATCACTCATATTGAAATTACATTTAAATTCAAATCTATTGGTTAACCAAACTCTCCACCAATCTCCAATTAATCCATTACAATCTTCATATTCATTGGTATATTTGGTGAAAGAACCATTGTTTAAAAACCACAACTTGTAACCCAATTTTAATTCATTTAATAAATAATCAGGCGATGCCATTCCTCTTTGAACATAATTATTACCAATTTTAGCAAATCTAAACCCACAAATGAACCAGTAATCTTCTTCAAATTTACCAACTATTATCCTAGACTTGTCTGTATCTATATGATTTAAACTACCACTACCACTACCACCTAAAAATTTTAAAGAAAAGTCATTCAACCCTTGTACAAGACCAATATTTTTAAGTTTTTCATTATCTGAAATCTCATCTTGAGATTCAAAATTCAAATATGTTATAATCTGTTTTAACAAAGACTCATTATCCTCTGCAGAATCATTTGACAATGAAGGATTAAATATAGTAAAATAAAGTAAACTTGGAGATAAATCTAAACTAACCTCACTCTGTTGATCTATACCTCCACCTAAACTTATAAAATTAGAAGTTGAATTCTGCAAAGCGCTCAGAACATTCATACCTACCTACCCTTATAACTATCTTCCTTCTTCTTCTTCTTCTTCATTACCCTCTAAACAACAAACAAAACAAATAAATTTCGTTTAATTACACAAACAAAAAACGATACCCCATCAAACATCCTTACACGACTCAAATTTGACAGCGGAAAAAAAACGAAAAAAAAAAAAAAATCAAAAAATGTCGAGCGTTTCCCTCCAAAAAAAGGACAAATAAAAGCGTAAATTTTCGTATTTGTTTGAGTTTTTAAATGAATTTAAAAAAGATTGAAACTTTTATTGTTTAAGTTTCATATTTGATAGGGGCAATACAATGGTTTTAGCAGATTTAGGTAGAAGAATTAACGCTGCCGTTTCTGACGTTACTAAATCAAACGTTGTTGATCAAGATGTCATTGATGGATTGTTAAAAGAAATTTCCAATGCATTAATTGAATCCGATGTTAATATTAAATTAGTTATCAAGTTAAGAAAGAAGTTAAAGTTAACGCTTGATGAATCTGAAGAACAACAAGGTGTTAATAAGAAGAAACTTATACAAAAGGCAGTTTTTGATGAATTATGTGATTTAGTTGATTGTAAAGAGGTTCAACTTTTCAAACCAAAGAAAAAGACATCAAATGTTATAATGTTTGTTGGTTTACAAGGTGCTGGTAAGACTACAACATGTACTAAATTAGCAGTTTACTATCAAAGAAGAGGTTTTAAAGTTGGTTTAGTTTGTGCAGATACTTTCAGAGCTGGTGCTTTTGATCAATTGAAACAAAATGCAACAAAGGCTAAAATACCATTTTATGGTTCATATACAGAGGCAGATCCAGTTAAAGTTGCTGGAGATGGTGTTGATAAATTTAAAAAGGAAAAATTTGAAATTATTATTGTTGATACTTCAGGTCGTCATAGACAAGAAACTGAACTTTTCGCTGAAATGATTCAAATTGGAGAAGCTGTTAAACCAAATCAAACAATTATGGTTTTAGATGCATCAATTGGTCAAGCTGCAGAAGCACAATCAAAAGCTTTTAAAGAGTCATCAGATTTTGGTGCAATTATTTTAACTAAAATGGATGGTCATGCCAAAGGTGGTGGAGCTATATCTGCTGTGGCAGCTACAAATACACCAATTGCATTTATTGGTACCGGTGAACACGTTCAAGATTTAGAAAGTTTTACACCAAAACAATTTGTTTCTAAATTACTTGGTATTGGTGATATTCAAGGTTTAATGGAACATGTTCAATCATTAAATTTAGATCAAAAGGATACAATTAAAAATTTCCAAGAGGGTAAATTTTCATTGAGAGATTTACAAACCCAAATGAATAACATGTTAAAAATGGGACCATTATCTAAAATTGCACAAATGTTACCAGGTGGTATTGGTGAAATGATGAATCAAGTTGGAGAAGAAGAAACATCTAAAAGATTCAAGAGAATGGTTTATGTTATGGATTCAATGACAAAACAAGAATTAGATAGTGATGGAGATATTTTCATAGATCAACCAAGTAGAATAGTTAGAGTTGCAAGAGGTTCAGGTACTTCAGTGACGGAAGTTGAAGCAGTTTTAATGCAACAAAAGATGTTTGCTAAGATGGCACAAACAACTAAAAATATGCAACAAGGAGGTGGAGGTATGCCAGGTATGCCAGGTATGCCAGGAATGCCAGGTATGAATTCACCACAAATGCAAAGAGCAATGCAACAGATGCAATCCAATCCATCAATAATGGAAAATGTCAGTAAAATGATGGGTGGTATGGGTATGCCAGATATGAGTAAATTAATGGGAGGATTTGGTGGTGCTGGTGGTGCTGGTGGTGCTGCTGGTGGTATGCCAAATCCACAAGATATGATGAAAATGATGAATAGTCCTGAAATGCAACAAATGATGAATAATCCTGCAATGAAACAAATGGCTGCTAAATTCGGAAGAGGAGGTTTTTGAAAAATCTTTATTCTCTTTATCTTAAATTAATGTATATTTCTCTATTTTTTTTTGTTTAATTTTAACCTACTTTTAATTCAAAAAAAATATTTATTATAAGAAAATTCCAAAAAGCAAAAAAAAAGTCACAAAAAGCCTTCGGACGTAACAAAAAAAACGTTTGATAAGTTTGATTTAATTATTCCGTGTAAAAGTATTAAAAAAAACGGATTTATTTTGGTGAAGTTTTTTTTTTTTTCTTCTTTTTTAAAAATTTCCAAAATTTCTGAGTGAGTGTGGTGCGTACAGAGAAAAAAAATGCTGATTTTTAAATTAATAAACAAATTTTTAATTAATAATGAAAGGAGTTGTTAATTGATTGAAAGTTTTAAAACCAGTAAATTAATAATATTTAAATCAATCAAACAATGTCATTTGTTTCTACTGCTAGACGTTCATTATTAAACAATGGTAAATTAATTTCATTGTTGAGACCAACCGGTGTTTCAATCACACGTTCAATTACTCAATTATCACCATCATTAAGAGTTAGATCACCAATTATCAACAACTTCAATAGCATTACTAATTCAACTATTACTAAATCATCAATTAGATCATATACAATTTTAAATGAAGAAAACAATGCCACTATTATCGACTATAACGAAATTGCTAAACTATCATCAAAGCCAAGTTCAGATATAGTTATCGTTGATGTTCGTGAACCTGATGAATATACAGCTGGTCATATTCCAGGTGCTATTAACATCCCAGTTAAATCATCACCTGGTGCATTAGACTTATCAGAAGAAGATTTCAATTTAACTTTTGGATTTGATAAACCTGAAACTGACAAAACATTAGTTTTTTACTGTCTTGCAGGTGTTAGATCAAGTATAAGTGAAGAATTAGCCGGTACTTTTGGTTACAATAAAAGATTAAACTATATTGGATCTTGGGAAGACTGGGTTAAAAATGATGGTGCTATTGAATATCCAGCTGAAAAAAATTAATTTTAAATAAATAAATTACTACTTACTTACTACATATGTATACTCATAATTTTATTATATTATTATAACGCTTTACTCTATTAAAGATATATAAAAAAAAGAAAAAGAAAAGGGGTATGTAAAAAAATGTATATATATATAGAAAAAATTACTCTTGTCTCAGATAAGAGTATACCGAAAACCGAAAACCGAAAACCGTAGAAAACACAAAACACCAATAAAGAAAGCCCAAAATTATATAGAAGAAACGGCAGCTTCATTTAAGAAACCAACATCTTCATCAGATAATTTCACTTTAAATAGACTGTTTGTAGAGTATGAAGACTGCGTACTGTTTAACCAAGAAGCAATAACAACAGGAACGGAAACGTTATACTTTGAAGTTAATTTCTCCAATCTTTGAACCAATTCTATATTTTCACTCAAGTCTGATATACTAGTAGTAACTGAATTCTTACCGTTTAACAAAGATGATATCTTAGAAGAGCTACTTTTGAGTCTTTCCAATTGAGCATGTGACACGTGATTTATTGAACGAGGAGTAAATAGAGAAGAACTAGATGATGATCTTGGTGAATCATTCGAAGAGGATGGTGAAAACATCATATTATACATCTTTTCATCTATCAAATCTGGTGATATTGTAGGATAAGGCTGAATAGTAGATATTGGTGCGCATTGGCATTGTGATTTAATTCTACTAGTTAAATCTCTAGTTATATAATTTGTAGATGAAGATAATGCTTGTCTCATTGTATATGTATATTATTTATAAGTATATGTAGTTATGTATTATATGTATATATGTATTATATATATATATCTGTGAATGGATTAATAAATAAATAAATAAATAAATATAATTGAATAAAAAAGAGGAAATATATAAACCTTTATATAGCAATGTACGAGATGACAAATTATACTATTAATAAGTTGCTTTATATATGACATATGACACATTTCGGTATTTTTTTTTTTTGCTTTTAAAAAAATTCGGAATTGAAACTCAAATAGAAGAGATCTAAGGCAGTGTTGTCATATGCGGCTGAAATATTTGTCATCAGCAGTTGCTATCGTAAATTACTTATCATATAAGTATATATATATACTACTATACAGTATATTGTATCATAATGTATAATGTTATATCGTATGGTATAATATATATATTATATATATATATATATATATAGAGTATACTGTATATATTATATATCAATTGATATATACAAGTATAGTCAGATGACTCACTATAAATTATGGATTTGAGGCTTAGTACGCAATTTTTACAAATTTTAAAAATTTAATTGTGGAGAACGTACTGGCCCAGCAATTTTAATTATCATATACGTACGTACCCCCACTGGAAGCGTCTAGAAGAAAATCAAATTTTTTTTTATTTATATAAAAATTTGATCCTGTGGTAGGCGCACAGGTGATGATCCCGTGGATTTTAATTTATTTATACGGAACTAATTAAACTCCCGATTAATCTCCTGATGAGTAATTAAACGATCCATCCGTGTTGAGTATTAAAATTGCGTAATTTAAAATTTGTTGAATTTAAATCCGAATGTTATACGATTAATAATAAATAATAATCAATAATCAATAATCAATAATCAATAATAAATATCAATAATCAATATCAATATACAGTATACAGTTTAATATATCGTATATCAATTAGTGCGTAGTATAATACTATTTATACTTATATAGTGCGCAGTACAAACTCTATATTTAGTATTTAGTATATATTATACCCTACTTTATACTCCACATATATACTCTTACTCCACATATATAGTATATTAAACTATATATGGTATATACCAATATATTGCTATATTCTATGGTTATATAATTATCGTTGTGTGAGATGACGCTTTCTCCACAATAGTATATGACGTGCGGCTTTTCATAGCAAGTAGCAATTTTATAAGTAGCAATTATCAATTATCAGTATATATATATATATATATGCGTATATCTTTTTCCCATTGCAATTAATTAAACTATTTCAATTAATTATACTTATATTCTATAGGTTAATTTAGTAAAAAAATGTCGTCAGAATCAAGGTTATTTGCAAGTAAAATTGCAATTTCAATTTCATACGCCCTTTCAGCTTATGGATCAATTTTTTATTTTTTGTTTAATCATACAGATAAACATTATAGTACACCATTTACAGGTAATTTTATTATAACTACATTATATTGGGTTATAACATTTTTATTTCAATTCTTTTTCATTATTAAAGTATTTTTTGATACTTCAATTACATCTGAAAGTCAACGTAAAGTTGGTGATGTTGTTGGTACACATTTTGTAATTAATAATGTTGCTCAGTTCTTGTGGAGTTTATACTTTCATAAGGAAAATTTCTTAGTTTCTGAAATTATATTGGTTGTTAACTTGTTAAATCTATTGGCACTTTATTTTAGTCATAAGACATCATCGATTAAAAATTTGAACGATTGGTTTACAATTCATTTCCCAATTGCTGCATTACCTTTATCTTGGACTTTATATGCAATTTTATGGAATGGTGCAGCATTATTCCATTCTCATAACAAGTCTCTGTTTCCTAGAGTTTTAGCAAATTTATTAATTTGGGAAGAATTTTTCGTTCCTTTAATTTTTTTGATTTTCTATAAAGATTGGTCAATTTCTTTAGCTTCAAGTTTTTTGATGTTAGGTTTAGGTTTTGGTCAATTGTTTACTAAAATTATTGCTTTCCAATGGGTTTTCGCATTTGTTATTGCTGGTTTGAATTTCATTGGTGCAATTTTAGTTGCATTTGGTTCAGGTATTACAAATAGTAATTCTTCAAATATTTCTTCAAATGAACAGGCTCCATTATTGGCTTGATTCTTCATTATATACATATATATATATAGTATCCCCCATCTTCCTTTTTTTTTCTTTCTTTTCTCTTTATTCAATACTATATTTTACTATTATTTCTCAGTATCTAGTGGTTTAACCATTTTACCTAACATTTCAAAATGTATTATTTTTTTAGGTTTGTTCAATCCAACACTTAAATGTTCTAATATTGGATTGTGTGAACTTAGTGCTGCATATGTATCTCTTTTAACATTTGTAATAAATTCTTTTCTTGTTGTATCTGAATTACCAATACCAATATGTTTTGATTTTTGTAATTCGTATTGTTGAATATCTCTTTGTTTATCAGACTGTTATATGTTAGTATTTTATAGTCTTTACTACAATATATCAACTACTTACCATCTTTGATTTATATCTTGTACAATCTCCTATTCAAGAAATAATAGACATTTATTTATTCTTTTTGATTAAAAAAATGGCTTTTTATTATTTTTGTTGAATTTTTATTTTTATTTTTTTTTTTTATTTTTTGAATTTTTTTTATTTTTTTATTTTTATTTTTTGAGTTTTGAAATTTTTCTTTGAGTTTTGGTGTTTTGTTGTTTAAAAATAAAGAAATGATACAATTTATAATCGTTTCCCCTTTACTTAATATACACAGTTCTTTATATGTATTATATTGTACAAGTCTAATTTCTTTCAGTGAAAAATGTCTACAGAAACAGATAGCCAGTTTGGCGAGTCTAAACTTGAACAAAGATTAATCGATTCTATAGATTGGAAGTTTTTAAATTCACAAGCTATAAGTGATTGGACAAATACAGTTGAATTACTATCAGCCAATGTTACTTCCAAGCAATCTTCAGCATCAGAAGTTTTCTATGAAATTGTATTAAGTTTAAATGATTTCCCATCAAGAATACCAGTTAATAATTTACTTCAACTTACAAATACAATAATTGCAACAATACCAAATGTTAAAGATAGACAAGAAGTTGCAATTCAATTTCTTATAGTTTTTCAATCTTTAAATCCAGCTCCTCATACACATGCTTTCATTCAATCCGTTAAGATTGATAATCAATTCAAAAGACAGTACTTGGATTTCTCAATTTTAAAACATGGCCTGTTCCCAGATTATAACAAGTGTTACTTCAATGATGCAAGAGTGAATGATTACGGTGTTGAAACATACTCTTCACTATATGAATCATCTGAAGGTTATGCCAAATTATTGGTTGAAATTCAAAATTTCTTAGAAGATCAAGATTCTTTTTATAAAGTTAACTATATAATTCAAGTTATCGAAAGATTAATAGGTACTTTTAAACTTGATTCAAATAGAACTTTTTTACTATTAATTAGTACATTAGCTTTATACATGGATAAATGCGAAGATACAGTTTTGAAAATATTGAAAGATTCATTCTGGTGGAAAGATAAAATTCATAACAATACTATTCAATCACTTATTATTTCATTCTTAACAAGTAATTCTTCAAAAGATAAACCATATCTGGAACTTAAATTAATTATACTTTTAATTAAAGAAAATTTCCTTGAATTTCATTCAATTTTCAATGCTATAGGCCCTCTTGATTTTGAAACTGATAATAATTTTGAAATTAAACCAATTGAAAATAAGTCAACTGAAGAACTTTTTGAAAGTTACAAGACAGAATCAACTGAAAATGCTTTCAAATCATCAGCATCAGCATTAGCACTGGCAGCGCCATTAGTTCTTGATGATGATGATATAGACGAACCTAGTAAACCATTGAAAGAATTTAAAGAAGAGAAAATCGTCCCAGAGAAAGTTAAACTGGATTTAAAGACTCAAATCTCTCACAATCATAAAATTACATTCTTAAAATTTACATTACAATACAAGATGTATGACGAATCTCTATTTATTTTATCACAATGGCCATTCTTACCATTGATCGATACTTCAATATCCGAGTCTTTAAACCAATTCTTTGATACATTAATTACACCTTTTTATAATGAATTAGTTAAACCATTGAAAATAACATCTTTAATAACTAATGATTTTGAAAAATTAGATTACCCTCAAGTTAATAACAGTGAAGACTTGTTAAATTATTGCAATCAATTCTTAAAATTCAATGATGTTAAAATTGCCGAAAATTCTATTTTATTCTCTAAATTGATTAGAATAGTAGACTTTAATTTGAAAAATGACCCATCATCAAAATCCCAATGGTTAGAATTTTATAGAACTTTTATATTTAGAGCTTTACCATTTGCTAAAAGTATGCCTGTTGTTAATGAAGCATTCCAAATATTAGAAGATCATTTCCCATTAGAAACTAGATATAATTTATATGGTGAGTTCCAAACTGTGACAGTTAAAAACAATACAGAATTAAAGTTGAAAAATGACGCCGCAGAAAAGAGTACCAAAAATATTTTGAAAAGACTTTCAAAAGAGAACTTGGCAACTATGATGAGACAATTAACAAAAATATCATATCCAATCCCACTATCAGTGACGAATACTTTTGTCACTCATATCGAAAGTTATAGTAGTTTAAGTGAATTGATTGTGGAATCATCAAAGTTTTTCAATAAATTTGTTTGGGATACATTGACTTTCCAACTATGTAACAAGTTAACTGGTAACAGAGTTGCCATACAAGGGGATGGTTTAAACTATATGCAATGGATTCAAAATCTATCTTCATTTATTGGTAAGTTATCTAAAATGGCTGTGGCAAATTTCCAATTAAGTCCTTTATTAACTTTATCAGTTAAAAGTTTAAACAATGGATCTACTGAGTTACTATTGATCATCAAAGAAATTATTAGTTCAATGAGTGGTATTCAACATATAAATAATTTGACTCCAAGACAAATCTTATTATTAAATGCAGAGTCTGGATTAAGAAATTTAATTTACTTGGTTATTCAAGATGATAGAGAAAAATCAAAAGCAAGTTCCAAAAAATTGTTAGATAATTTAGTTTCATTAAATTATTTAAGTGAATTATTCATTCTATTATGTAACTTGTCTAGCAAAATCATTGAAACTTCTCGTGATCCATTAAAGATTTTGAATCTTAAATGTGATGAATTAAACTCTTTGATCCACATTTTCACCACATTAATTGATGAAAATTTGGATTCTGGTACATTTATGAAAGAAATGATCTCTGTCGACAGACTGATTCAAGAGTTTAACGTTCAACCAGTTTGGGCATTCCAAGTTTGGAGAAGACATTGGAGTAGACAAATCAAAGAAGAACAATTGAAATTAGAACAGTCTACAGAAGTTAAAAATATCAATGTGATAGAAAAAGAAATAGAATCACTTTCAAAGACATTAACTGGAATAAACTGGGATTACATTTCACCAACATTCTTTTTCAGTTTTTGGCAATTATCCTTATATGAAATCAATTACAACCGTATCTCCTATCCATTAGAGTTGAGAGACATAAAAGTCCAAATTGAGAATACCAATAGAAAATTAGCCTCTGCTAGAAGAGATCCTGATTTCTCTAGAGCTGAATTCAAAAGATTAGAAAACGAAGCTTTCCATCTATCCAAGATCGTGTCTACATATAAGAAAGATGAATTAAAGCATATTGCCAATTTTGAATTAACCATGGCTAGAATAAACATGGAGAAAGATAAGTGGTTCTCTAACATTAGTGGAGAGGAAGAAGCTATAAGAAATTCTGCAAATCAAATACTAGAACATTGTTTGTTACCAAGACTAATTCATTCACCATTTGATGCTATGTATACATCTGAATTCATATTTACTGTTCACAACGTCGCAACAGTTGGATTTTCATTATTAATGTTACTGCACCAATTATTTACCAATAATTTCTTGTTAGGTACATTATTTACTAATACTGGATTAGAAACAGAAAATCTCGGTATTTTTTACTCTGAAGTTTTAAAGAAATTGAATACTTGGAGAAATGATGAGCAAGTTTATAACAAAGAAGCTCTTGGATTGGTTATCAAAACCGAAACAGAATCCAGTGGTAAAGAAGCCGAGGAAAAGATGGATGTTGATGAGTCTGGAAAGGATAATAGTGAAGACAAAATGGATGTCGATGAAGATAAATACTCTTTACATGGAATGAAGACTCCTGGTTCGAATGATCAGTTATCATATACCGATTTCTGCAAGACTTTATTCAACTGGCATAAATCACTATTGAAACAAATAAACCACTCATTAGAATCAGTTCATTATACCACTAGAAATAATGCAATTAGTTTCTTGAAGAATTTACTTGGTGAATTCCCAATAGTTGAAGATCATGCTGAAACTTTGATTCGTAGATTATCATTAGTCTCTTCTCAAGATCAAAGAGAAGATATTAAATTAGCATCAAGTGCATTGTTTGTGTTATTATCATCTGCAAAGAATAAATATATTCCAATTTGGGACTTCTATGAACTTGAACCTGAAGAGAAAGAATTGTTAGTTAACAAGAAAAAGGAAAAATTAGCATTAGAAGCACAAAAAAGAGAAACTAAAGAAAAATTAAAGAGAGAAAGAGAAGAAAAGGAAAGAAAAGAAGCAGCAGCAGCAGCTCTAATAGCATCAACTACATCTACTAGTAATGTTACCGGTTCTGTTAAGCCTTATGGTCTTGTTGGATTACAGAAAAGCAATGTTACCAAACCGGTTTTAAATACCACAACAGCATCCACTACAACTACAAAGAAAGAATCACCCCCAGTGGTTAAAACTGACGACGAGAAGAAATCTTCTGAGGTTAAAGCTGAAAGTAAAGCCAATGAAGATCAATCGACAGGACCTTCAAGTATACCACGTGGACCTTCTACTCCATCTACGCCATCTACTCCATTAACATCTACAACCAAACAAACAACTCAACAACCATCCGAAACTGTTGCTACCAAATCGACTACCGATAATAAGACTAGGGATAGTCGTAAACAATTACTTGATAGAATTGAACAAGAAAAGAAACTTAATGCTCAAAGACAAGGTAATAATGGAAGATCTAACATTACGAGTGAAAAATCATCTTCATTCAATGATACTAAGAAACAAGAAACAAATGATTTTAACAATAAATCATTCAGATCTCAAAGAAATTCTAACTCAACACCATCTTCAACGACATCTAATGATAGAAATTCTACTACTAATAATAACAGCAGCAACTACAGAGGTTATGGTTCAAGAAATTCTAATGGGAAACCATCAGATAATTATCGTTATGGAGATGACTCTAGACAGAAAGGAGGAGCACAAATACCAGATAGACCAGATAGACCAGATAGATCCGATAGATCTGAAAGATCTGATTCACATTACAATAGAAACAACAATGGACAAAACAATGGTTCAAATATTAGACGTACTACAAAATCACCATTACCACCACCACCATTACCACCTCCAACTACTCAACAAAGAGGTGCTCCAAATAGTAATGGTAGATATGGAGGAAATCAATACAATTCAAATAATGGATCAAATACAAGAAAAAGATCTTCCGACAACACCTCCTACAACGATCAAAGAAACAAGAGAGGTAAATACTAGTATATAATATATATAATTGAAATAGCGAACAATATATATATATCAAAAAATGTAAATATTATTATATATCTATATATATTCCATTCCCTGTAATTGTATAGTATTGACAATTTTAGTAAAATACAAATAAAATGTGGCTAGAAAGCGGAATAATTAGGAATATTTGGAAACTATGTGCGAAATCCAAAATGAATCTAAACATGACATAATATATTATATAAGATTTACGTGTATTCACCAATATAGATAATGGCTGTGCATATAAGAGATACACAGCGCTCTCTCTGCGCTCTGTAAATTTGTACGTACGTTTATATACGTACGCGTGGTACGTACGTACTGCCAATAAATAAATTTTTACTACTTGCAGTCTAAAATTTATATGCGAATTAATCAAATTTTGACCTGCACACGTATGGCGCACTAAATTTTATCATTTAAATTTGTATATAACTAACGATAAACAACCGCTTAGATAAATATATGTATTACATATGTAGATATCTGTATATATTTATATTAAAAATATATCTTTCAATAGTGGGCATGGAAGTTAAGCGTACAATGTGATTTTTTTAAAAAAAAATATTAAAAGAATCCATATAATATAGTATCCTATCACTATATATATATATATTCTTTATCACAGTACTAAATGTCCATAGATACACACTACACAGAGATAACAAATGATAGGCCAATAGATAATAAGCATATAGCGAGAGATTACGTAACATTTTTTAAAAACACAATATTAATTTCAAAGTAAATTATTCATATAATATTATGTAGTATTATGTATCTGTATATATATATATATATATATCTATATATCTATATATGTCTATATACTATATAGTAATATACTATAGTACAGTTATATATTTACACTATATATATAATTACATACACATATATAGATAATGAATACACAAAAGATACCTTGCACTCGCCACTGATAAAGCAAGAGATTATGATTATTAGCGCGCGCTTAAAGAAAAATTATATCAAATTACTTTTCCAGCGTAGAAAAAGTTGAATGCCGTGGGTCCCGCCCGGTGAGATTAATTTAATATTCACTAATTTTTCCCAGGGTCAGCCAGGGTCACAGCCTCACAGGATATAATTACAGGGAAAAGGTAACAGGGCACAGGGAAGATGGCACCCCGATAATCATATAACAGCATGTGCCACATCAAGGCAACAGTATATACAATCTATATGAATTACTGTATATATTTTTGAAAAGCCGACGTACGCGGGATGTATGTATAGCGGGAGAGGATTGAGAGTACTGCAGATGGAAACATTCACTAGCCACAATATTATATTCTGTTTCTTCTAATTTTTGCCAATTTTGGGTTTTGTAAGAGTTGCAGTTTGGGATTTTTCTTTTTCTGCTGCTCATAGCATTTTATAATCTTCGATCATAAAATTTAGTAGTTATTGATCAATAACTGTATATATTCAATTAAAATATACTTGTTAGAGTTGTATATATAATATTCTCTTATTCTTATATACAAAGTCATATAAGAGTACATATTATATATCTATCTATCTATCTATATATATATGTATATAATATTATATCAGATAATATATCATATAATATAAGTGACCCTTTATTCCCTTTGCTATAATATTTAAAAGGGGAAACAATAGTTTCTTACTACTTTTCTATACTCCGTTTTCTTATTTTAGTTGCATATTTCCAAAATTAGCATTTCCTTTTTTTCAAAAAAATTCTATATTTGAATGATGTCTTCGCCCTCAACTGAGAGAAAGATAGGTATCTCATCATTGACAAAGTTAATGAAAGAACAGAGAGGTCAAGCAGTTCAACCACCATCTAGTTTACGAATTGATACAGATGATAATCAATATAGAAAGACTATTACTACAACTATTTCATTAGAAGGTATATCTCCAAATGAAGATGAAGATGATAATGATACTGATTATATAGCAGATACAGAGACATATGATCCTCGTGTGAGTGAAAATGATCATCACCGTCAAGGCAATCATCCATCTATAATAACATCAATTGAAACACCTCCTTCTTTATCATCATCTTCATCAACAAAGCCAATTTCAAACTCAACTTCAACTTCATTTAATAATTCAGAAGCTATACCTGTTCGTTATAGTAGCATCTCGGGTACAAATACACCAACAACAACACTTTCGAGAAATTCAAGTTTTCATTTCAGTTCAGGTTCATTTACTTCTTTATCAAATGCTATACCCTACTCTGCTCCAGGTGGTAGACCTTCCAATTTATCAAGTTCTTTAGGAGGAGCAGGCGGAGCAGGTTCAAATGGGTTCCCAACTCCAAATTTATCAAATGGTCAGGTTATCTCTGGTACTCATATTTCATCTCCTGCTGTTACTTCTCCAAAACAATTAGATCCAAGATTTATCATTTCAAAACAAAAAGTTCAACAAGTTCAAGAAGCTAGAGCTGCAGCTGCAGCGTCAGCTTTAAGTTCAACTTCTGGTACTCCAAATGGTCATAGTAACTCAACATATTCTTCAGGTTCAGGCTCAGGTTCAATTTCTGGTCCTTCAATTAATGGATTTTCATCTTCTTCATATTCACCAATTACGTCATCTCATCATTCAAGTAATTCAAAATCATCATCATCATTATCAACTTTTTTTTCGAAATCAAGAAGATCAACTTCAACTTATTTTGATCAAATCCCATCCTCTCCAAAGCAAGATTTCCTTGGTCAGTCTCCTTCTTCACAATCAAGTTCAGAAAGTTCAACCACTTTAACAAGTACTAATTCAAGACATTCATCAATGGCTGACTTGCGTAGATTTTTCCGTAGATCGGTCTCTACAACTGGTACATCAGTTGGTAATGCTACTGCAATGCCACAATCTTTACCAAGAACTTCTAATTTAAGTGCTGGCTTAAGTATACAACGTCAACAAGTATCATCTTCTGTTACCCAACCTGCACCAGCTGTTACAACAGGTCCTGTTTTACAATCAACATCTGCTATTAATTTCAATAATCCATCTTTTTCAACTTCAATTGCTTCATATTCTTCACCAACAACTATAGTTACCACTGCTCCTGGTGTTACTTCTCAATCATTTAATGATTATTCAACTTCACCTTTGGAATTTACAAGAAGACATTCAACTTTTGGTAGCTCTCCTAAACTATCTTCATCTGCAAGTTCATCAGGAAGTAATATGCCATTATCTATTGGTGGTAATACAACTCCTCAAATTCCATTTAGTAAGAGATATAGCAAATTTGGTGATAATTTAGGTGCAGGTGCAGGTGGATTGGTTAAATTAGTTAGAAGAACTTCTGATGGTCACGTTTTTGCAGTTAAAGAATTTAGATCAAAATATCAACATGAATCCAAAAGAGATTATACCAAGAAAATTACAAGTGAATATTGTATTGGTTCAACTTTGAAACATCCAAATATTATTGAGACTATTGAGATTTCATATGAAAATGATAGAATCGTTCAAGTTATGGAATATTGTGATTATGATTTATTTGCCATTGTCATGTCAAATAAAATGTCTACTGAAGAAATTGACTGTTGTTTCAAACAGATCTTGAATGGTATTAAATACATCCACTCAATTGGATTGGCTCATAGAGATTTGAAACTAGATAACTGTGTTATTGATAAACAAGGTATTGTTAAAATTATTGATTTTGGATCTGCTGTTGTTTTCCAATATCCATTTTCAAACAATTTAATTGAAGCTCAAGGTATTGTTGGTTCTGATCCATATTTAGCTCCTGAAGTTTGTGTTTTCAATAAGTATGATCCTAGACCTGTTGATATTTGGTCAGCTGCTATAATGTACTGTTGTATGATGTTGAAAAAATTCCCATGGAAAGTACCAAAATTAAGTGATCCATCTTTCAAGATGTTTGCATCACGTGAACCTGGTGTTACATTCGGTGAATTATTGAAAAGAGTTCCGGAACCTCCAACATATAATTCTTCAATCTCGATTACTGGTAAATCTATATCTCCATCACATATTGAACAAATTCCAACACCACCTCCAACTGCGTCAAATTCAAATGAAGTCACTAACGATGACGAACAACAATCATCTACTAAACATACTTCTAACTTGATGGGTGAACAGCGTTTATTAAGTGCTTTACCTAATGAACCTAGAACTTTAATAGGTAAAATGGTTAATATGGCACCTGCTTGTAGAATAAGTATAGATGATTGTTTTAATGATGAATGGTTAAATAGTATACCGATGTGTACCTTATCTTATGAGGATGGTTCTGTTAAAGTAATCAAATGCGATACTCATGAACATACCCAAGTTGATCAAAGTGTTGCCCATATTGCAATGCTGGAAAAAAATAAGAAAAGAGCTGCTGGTTCAGGCAAAGCATAGAATTATATAATTTATTTCTTGTGTTTGTGTTTTTTTATTTCACCTTTTCCATTTTCTTGCTCCCTTTGACTTTGTCTCATTTTCCCAATATATATTGTGTTCTTTTCTGTGCTATTACCCACTTTCGTTTGTACTATTCCTTGTTTTTACCTCCCTCTTTTCTCTTTCTTTCACTTTTCGAACTTCTTTACTCTATATATACTCTTTTTTTTCTATTATATTTTTTACTTCCCGTTCTATATATAGCGAATTTCACCATTTTTACAATGTTTTTAATTCTTGTAAAACAGTGAAATTTGCATTTACAAGCTATTTTTAGTAATAAACTCTATTCTATTTTATTTATTTCTTTGTATAAAACGATATTTTTAGTCTAATAGGACAAAAAAGGTGAAAGGGCAAAAACAAAAAAAAAAAAAAAATGAATAAATAAATAAATAAGCGAAGGGAGGAAGGGTATTTAAAAGGTAGCAACAATAAAAAAACAAAAACAAAAAAAATAAAGAATCATAAAAGCATACGAAGAAAAACACAATAAAACACCAGATGCAAAATAAATAGAAAAGATAAAAATAAAGAAGCAAGAACTTAAAAATGGTCAATCAATTAGTTAACATTGATTTGAGCATCTTTTTTAATTTCAGTTTTAACCAGAGAACCCCACAAGTATAAAACAGGGGATGCAGTACCAGTTTTACTAAATCCACCCCTGGCTACAATTGCTTCGTGTGCATTTAAAGATCTTACAAAACAACCTATTTTGATCCATTCTAACTCATTTAAATTATCACACATTGATTTTCTAACTTCATCGTATGGTAAAGGTTCTAAATCTTGTATTATATCCAATTGAGAGAGTGGTTCTGAATCTTTTGTATAGTTTAACAAATGATTAATAACTTTTTCTTCATCTAATTCGTAATCAACTTTTGAATCTGATGATTTTTTTGAAATTTTATTATTAGTTGTTGATTCATTTGGAGATAAAGATGAAGATCTAGAAGATTTTTCACTATTTTCTTCTAATGAAACATCAGTTAAAGTTGCTTCAATAATATCCTGAGTTACACGTGCAACAGGATTAAAGATTTCACTCTTTGGAGTGGATAATTCATCATCAATCAACTCACCACCACTACTACTACTACCACTAGTAGTACCAAATAAAATATTTTCAATTTTTTTCCAACCACTTTCAATATCTAATGTTGGAATAACAGCTTTCCTAATTGTACTTTTAATAGTGCCAAATATACTTGCCGTTAAAATAAATGGGAAAACAATTGGTAATAATAATATAAATATACTTAAAATTAAACCTTTACGACTTGAATATTCTTTAACATTAAATTTTGAAACAATTGTTGAATCTCTTGTTGAATCTTTAAAATTTATAATCTTTGGTTGAAATTCTTTACCATTAATCTTTGTTGAAGGTAAATTATCAATATAGTTTAAATCTAATGAATTCCAAAACTCAAATGGATTATAATTTGTAATAAATGAAGTTGCAAATGCAACTGTTCTATCATGTTTCACATTTGCCACAGTTACTCTAATTTTAAACATTTTTAAACCTTTGTAGTATTTTAAATCTTTATTTGATAAATCTGGTAAAAGTGTAGAGTTATGTATAAATAAATCTCTACCAGATTGCCCAATCAAATGAGAACCTAGAAAATTCAATAGTCTATCCCAATACCTCTCAGTTTTGAAAAATTTAACTCCAAGATGTGGCGTCGCAAAAGTACTAAAGATAATTGGTTTAATAGTATTGAAAAATCCAATTTGATACAATTCACCAATACAGTATCTAACTATTAACCCACCTAAACTATAACCGATAAAACTAATCTTATTAATGACAACATCATTATTAATCTTTAAAAACTCCATCTCTTGGAAAATCTCATTGATTACTCTATCACCATTAACTTTAACACCATCATATGTCTTAAAATATCCAAATGAAGTAGGCTTTAAATAAAATACATCGGTCCCATGGTAATCCTCATCTTTCTCCCTTTCCCCTTCTCTCTCACCATCAACTTCTCTCAAAGTATCCTTCAATACTTTCTCCAATGTATTCATATGACTTGAAGACCCCCATAATCCATGAACTAGAACAAACAAATGACCATCCCTAGTCATCTTGAACAATGTATACCACTATTTAAAATCAATTAAACTATACCAATTGATAAGAGCAAACAAAACAAAACGACCAAAAAAAAAGATGCTTTATAAATTTTAAAACCCGAAATTGTACAATTTTTTTTTTTGAATTTTGTAAAACTTCCCGGTCCTCACGTCTCATTTGTCACCAAATGAAAAAAAAAACGTATAAAAACAAATTAAAGCCCGGTAATCTCAAATACACTCCCGCCCGGTACAGAAATTCTTCACATGCGAAAAGTTTTTTTTTTTATATTACGCAAAAAATGACGTTTTATTACGTAATAATTCACATGTGTTAAAATATTTATATTACATAATATATTACATAAATGTATTTTGAACATTTTTTGAACATTTTTCAGAGTGGGAAGTTTGTTATTTTAATGATAATTTGTTATTTTAATTCTGTTCAGTCGTACAGTAATAACAAGATTTTTATTGAGACGAGTGAGAGTATGACATCTGGAAGAACTTTTAGTGCGCCTGGTAAGGCTTTATTGGCCGGTGGATACTTGGTATTAGATCCAAGTTACAAGTCATTTGTTGTTGCATTGTCTTCAAGAATGCATGCTTCGACAAGTGTTTCAAATTCAACATCTGGTTTAACCAAGATTGTAGTTTCTTCACCTCAATTTGCAGAAGGTGAATGGAGTTATGAGTTTGATGTTAACAGTATTGATCAATTGAATGAATTAAATGGTAGAAGAAATCCATTTGTTGAGTCAACTATAATTACAGTTATTAAATATTTAAATCAAAAAGTTGTTAATTTAGATATTAAAATTACAATTTTTTCAGATGTTGGTTATCATTCACAGTTAGATACAGTTTTGAAAAAATCTAATAATGGTGCAAAACAATTTTTATACCATAAATTACCAATTACAAAAGTTTCTAAAACAGGTTTAGGATCAAGTGCAGGTTTAGTAACTTCATTAACTACTTCATTACTATCATGTTATTACTCTCAATTTGATATTAATGATTCAAGTTTATTAAATAAAATTCATAATTTATCACAAGTGGCGCATTGTTTAGCTCAGGGTAAAGTTGGATCAGGATTTGATGTTGCATCTGCCACATTTGGTTCAATAGTTTATAAAAGATTTGACCCAAGTTTAATCAATAATTTAATCAGTCAAGATTCCCAAAATTCAATTGATTCAAATAAATTATGTCAATTGATAGATGAAACAAATTGGTCAATTGTTAATGATAAATGTAATTTACCTAAATCGATTAAATTATTAATGGGTGATATAGTTGGTGGTTCAGAGACACCAAAATTAGTTTCAAAAGTTTTATCATGGAGATCAAATAATCCATTGGAATCATTAGAATTATGGACTAAATTAAATGATTCAAATATGAAATTGGTTAAATCTTTAGAAATTTTAACTAATTTATCGAAAAGTGATCCAAATTATTATAAATCTTTAATAGATATACTATTACAAAATAATTCAAATGAAATATTAAAAATTGAACAAGAAAATATACAACCTTTACAAAATATAATAAACTCAATCTTGGAAATTCGTCAATCATTACAATTGATGACTAATAAGACAGGTGCAGAAATTGAACCTTTACAACAAACTAAGTTATTAAATGACTGTCAATCATTGAAAGGTGTCTTAGGTGGTGTCGTGCCTGGTGCTGGAGGTTATGATGCAATCTGTTTACTAGTTGCAGAAGATTCAATCACTGATATCTTACAAACCACTCAAAACGATAAAAGATTCAGAAATGTCTCATGGTTAGACCTGTGTGAACAAGACCAGGGTATAATGGAAGAAGATACATCTGATTTTATAGGTCTACTGTAAAAGATTTTAATTTATATAATATTAATGAAATATAAATTACTCGGAAATTAAAAAAATCTCCTGATTAGGAAATCTAACTGATTTGAAGGGTCAAACGACAAATTAGGTAATATCCTCATACCCTCATAGCCGCGGAAAATAAAGCGCGAGCAAAAACAAAAGCCCCACAAAACTATGGAGAAAAGAGGGGGGCCGGGAGGGAGAGAAGAAAAACCACCAATTATTGATTATAAAATCACTGTATAAATACATATATATATATTTACAATATAAATATACTATTATAGCTTTATATTTACTTTATATAAATAAAACAATTATATATGAAGCTATTGCATATAACAACAGACTTACTTACAATATTGTAATATATGCTCAGTACGTGAATTTCAAAAAAAAGTCACCTGGTGGAAACATTTCAAAGCCTCCCTCTCACAGCCGCAATGCATTACTAAATTTTTTTTTTTTTTTTGAAATTTTTAAAGAGAAGCGCAAAAATACCAAAAAAAAAAAAAAGGCAAAATATAAAGCAAATAAAAATTAAAGTGAAAGAAAATCTTTAAGAGACGATAAGAGTTGTGTTTTTTTATAAACATTCTTCACCTGATATTTTAAAGATATATCTTTATATAAAACATACAGAGAGTTGTTATTTCAGTTTGAAGTTTCTTTGTTTATACATTACTAGATCAGTTGAATTCTATTGATTTAGAACATACTTTTATTTCTATTGTTA
This sequence comes from Ogataea piceae, assembly GCA_030567815.1. Lineage (NCBI taxonomy): Eukaryota > Fungi > Ascomycota > Pichiomycetes > Pichiales > Pichiaceae > Ogataea > Ogataea piceae. Next base: position 246,761 of record JAJLSX010000010.1, on the reverse strand, counting down.
CTTATAGTTATCATAGATTGTGCTATCGTTACATCTTTTGTTTTTTCATTTTTCATTCACTTGTTTCAAGATATTTCTTGATTTTCCTACTTACTGTTATACTATAACTTGATTTCTTTTCAAGTTTTCAGTGCCTTTTATATATATATATTTCCCCCCACTTACCCTTCTTTCCCGCAACTGATCTGCATTTAAATGATTTTATCAAGACCTTCGTCATCAAATTCATCTATTTCATCTTCTTCTGCAACACCATTACAGTCAACAACTCGTACATCTTCATTATCTTCTACATTACCTTTGTTAGATTCAAATACAAATCGACAAACTTCATCCGAGTCTTCCTATGAGTTGCATAGATATTTACCTCCGTATAGATCCCTTATCAATCCAAGAACAAGATATGACTATCGTAGTCATCAGTACATTGATGATTCAATAGAAATTAAATTTACCAATCTTTTCCATAGGAAACAACATCAAGTTGAAAATAAATTTAAAATGAAGTATAAATCTTTACTAACCCCTTTAAATAATACAAGGAAAAGATTTTTAGATGCAGCTTCTGATACTTTATCTGTTAGATCTTTTAAATCTGCTAAATCTTCCAATTCAGTTAAAAAATCCAGTTCAAGTTCAACTTTGAATTTCTCTGATTTACCAGATGAATTATTATTGGTAGTTTTCGGTAACTTGGATCAAACATCAATGGTTTATCTATTGTACGTCAATAAAAAATTGAATAATTTAGTTAAATATCAACTCTATAAAAATCCATTTATTTCTTCAACCTATAGATTGGGTCAATTGGTTCATACTTTAAATCTAAATAAATATTTAGCTCTGATGGTTAAAACTATAGATTTATCAAATTTGAAACCTGGTGTTTCAGATGACGATGAGGAAAATTCAGATGGTAATTTTATAAATTTTGATGATGGGGATGATGATGATGATAACTATGGAAATTCATTTGATTTAAATAATAACCAAGTATTAGCAGGTTGGAGAGATTGGAGATATAGAGAACATCCATTATATGGTCAACAGCAACGTGATCAATATGAATTCAATGAAAAACGCTTCAACTTGGTTAATTTTTCACCTTCTCTAATTCCTTCAAGGCCCAATGTTAGAAGAGAGAGAAAATTATCCAGCCCTTCAATATTTTCAAATCCAAATGGATCTCACGACACTGAAATTAGTAGAGCATTTTCATTATCTCCGATTAGATCTAGAGCAAAATCTTTTTCAGGATCTTCATCTTCTTCTACATTGATGTCATCATTCCCATTTGTAGGAAGCAAATTTAAGACTTCTTTGAAAAAAGTTTTCAATCACTCTCAGTTACATCATCACAATAATAGTACATCCCCATTATATATTTATCAAATTTCAGAAGTGTATAATTCAACAATTAAAACAGCTTCTCCTAAACCTGCAGATCTTGACTTTCAAAAACTAGAATCTCTTTTAAGTACATCGAATCAACATGCATTACCACCATCTAAATGTAAACCATATTCCACATGTCATCCTTTACAAAGCCGTTTTTTAAATAAGTACAGTTTTTCAAAAGATGTTCCTATTGGTTATATATTACATATACTTGAAGAATGTGAAAATTTAAATCATGTCAATTTAAATGGATTATCATGTTCAATAGATTTTGAGATGAAAGGTTATGAATATTTCAATTGGGAAACTTGTAAGGGTAAAATTCAGAAAATTGAATCTTCAGAGACATCTTCTTCTTTAAATTATGGAAGTTTATTGCTAGATAAGAAACAACACGATGAAGAATTGCAAAAATACAAGGAGAAATTTAAAAAATATAAAACTTCAAGACCAATTTATTGGTCTGATACTCCAACAGAACCAGACTGGAGAAATGGTCGGTGTGTTAAACTTGATTATAACTCGATATGGAAGAAATTGACCGAATTAAAACACTTGAAATCTATCAATTTGTGTTCATTGGTATGGTTAAATAAACATCCAGTTGAAATGATTTTATCTAAATGTAAATCAAAAGAGTTGAAATATATAGATTGTACCGATTCAGGAATGCGTAAATCATTGGATTGGGCTTCCAAGAGGAACATCAAAGAATGGAAAAGATTCTTTAAAGAACTCGAATCAAATTCGCTAAAAAATAATTCTGAACAACCAGCAAATGTCCACTCGGATCATTTCTTATCTTATGACAATGTAAATTTAGGATATGAAAATTACTAATTTCGTTACAACAATGTTTTTGTCGGGTGGCCAAACCCAACTCCCAAGGCCAATTGGTCATATTTGATACTAATCCATCTTTAAATATATATAGATATAGGTATTATTTGCTAAAGCTAATCTACTTTTGTTGTGTACTGATTGTTTATTGGTACAGTAAACAAGTATATATTCTGCTATTTTGGTTTATCACGGTACGCAGTGCACATGACTTCTTTGAACAGTCTACCCCTGCTGGTACGGTGGCACCTTTCGCTTTTTTTTGCTTTTTTTTTTGCAAAGAATCCTACCCCCTCACCCCCCCTTCTCTCCACCTCTTTGTATAACTTCAAATATATATCTTTATATAAAGTTGTAATTCATAGAGCAAGCCCAATTTTATGTAAGGTTTACTCATACAACTAAAAGAGGGAATTTTCACAATTTCTTCAAATAAGCGGAAAATATATTTTTGAAAAAAAAATTTAAAAGAGAGCGCGATAGCCGATAGGGAGAGGGCTCTCCAATGGAATGTCTAACTAAATTGCCAATCACCTCCAAGTAATAACTACCTGTAAATTAATATAGTTGAATGTTCCGTATCTATACTCTATAAACTACGGCTTTGTAGAAAATCATAAATTAGAAAAACAAAAAAAAGTAAAAACAGAAATATACACCCAAACTATACTGCATTTAACAGAGTTAACCATATAAATACCATATATGTAGTAAACTGTAACATATGTGGTGAAAAGAAAACAAAATACTAAGTAACTAAACCATGTCTATGCCAATGCAAAACTAATCTTCTAGAATAGCGAACCCTATACAAACCACGGGTAGATTTATATTACATGGTAGCAATTTACCTGCAAACTTTATATTAAGCAACGAGGCATGTGCATAAATAGAGAATGAAACTGTAAAGTAACTCTAACTGTTACCACAAAGACACATCTAAGTAACAGAATCTGTAGTAACTGACATATATAACCATCTATTAAATAAAACCCAATTCAAACTGGAAGCCCATCTCAATAAGCCGAGGTACCAACATTGCAATATATATAAAGCAAATGAAAAGTTGAAAAGCTCCACTTTAAAAGGTAGTGAACTAACCAAATAGTAAAAAATAGTCCAAGAAGAAACAAAACAAAAAAAAAAAACAAATTTCTGGTAGCAGCCGAGGCCCTCAATGAAATTTTTTTTTCTGCTACAAAATTTGAGTTGGGAGATTGTGGCCTTTGAATTGAAATTGCATATATATCGAGTGAGTATACGTACTGTTTATTGACAACATGATGTATTGACAAGTAGTAAGATATTTAATATACACTTAATATATATATATATATATATATATAGATATATATGTATATGCTTATATCTATAGAAAGTAATTTGCGCTTACCAATACACTCTATATAATTGATTTGCCCACCTTCTCACACAATGAATAAGGGTTCAATTATATATACATTAGAGTAACATACAAAGTTAAACGACAGCTTATAGTATTGTAGCGCATACCGATATGTTAGTATATGTAATATATATAATATATAGATGCCTCTTTAGTCATTGTGTGCAACCCACACTTACTTTAATAATTTTAAATTCGTCTGCCTTTTCTGCCTCAAGTAAACATTATAATTGACATACTCCATATCAATACAGGTAGTACATATATATATATATATATGCTATGGCATATAGTTGATTAATACCATTTGCTTAACAAAGAAATCAATTACTGGCTACCCACAATCACCCCATATAGACGATCAATTTCAAACGTACACACAAAACTATAACCACAACAACCAAGCAAGCTATCACAATTCCTAATTAGTTCTATTCGCAATACTAATTTAAATCATTACCAATTACAACCAATCATACAAAAGGGTTATTAGTAATTACCATAAATTTTTTATAAATGCACCTACTGAACAGAAAACAGTTTAATAATTTAATTTTTTTTTTTCCTTCTATTCCCTTCCCTTACCTTTACAGCTATATACGTACGTACATATATGCACTCACAATTATAGACCGTATGAATGAGCCTCGCTCCCACAGGATCTGCCCCAAAAAAATTCTTTTGCTTTATAATATAATGCGTGCGTGTGCGCGCGCACGGTGTACGTACACGTTCACCGTGTCTTCAGGCCTCCCAAAAAATAACTGTCAGGGATAAACTTTGACAGTCTCAGCCTATGATTTTTTCTTTAATTCTCGTAAAAAAAAAAAAGGACAAAAAGCTTTACGTGTTGAATAGAACTGCGCGTACGTACGTACGTACTATACAGAGATAAAACGCATTTGCCTGCGTGGCAGGGTGGCAGCGAACTATACGGCTTTTTCTTTGTGCTTTCCGCACAGTACGTAAAATTCCCCTGTCTCCTTCTTTCTATTGCAACATGGCAGAACAAAAAGTTAATTACCCACAAACACAAAGAAATTTTTAAAAAATTATAAAAAAAATTATAAAAAAAAAAACAAAAATTAAAAAGAATTTTTGGTCTATTAACAACAAACAAACGGTTCAATGATTTGGCTTTAGTTTTCTGTTTTTTTTGCTTTTAATTTAATTTGAATTACCATTGATTAGTTATAATATAAAGCTATACGATATACTTAAACAATATTCATGGAATTACACCTGATTTAGTCCTTTTGAACTTATAAACATTTACTCAGTTTTTTTTTTTTTGGAAGCTGCTACCCTTATACAGGCGAGCGCATTTTTCATAGTATATACAACAGAGAGATATTCTTCCGAACAGCGGACAAACTAAAAAAAAAAAAATACATATATATATACAACCAATAAAATCAAGCAAAGCGTGATTTATAAGATTTCAATATATAAACAGACAGAGATAGAATCATTGGAATATTCTTTCTATCATTATGTCAAAAAAGAAGATATCACCATCGCCATTCAATTCTTTAAATAGTACGCGGTCTAAGAAGCACGATTCAAATTTAAATCTTATATTACAAACCCCTAGTATGAATACAAGTACTATGATGATACCCAGTACTCCAATTTCATCATCATATTATACAAATGGACATAGTTTTATAACTCCACAGATACCCACGAACTCACCAACACCTATAATTAAACAGATTAAATTAGAAGATGAACAAAAACAAAAGGTTGATTTTATCAATAAGGAAGTTATGAAATCTTTTATAGATTCTCCTACCGTGTCAACACATAAAGATTTATCTAGATCTTCTCCATATATCGATCAATCAAGTATGGTGATAACTACTACTCAACCTTCAGATATTCCTCAATTTGTTCCTGTTCCTGGATATCCTGTTATTCCACCTGGTTATATACCCATGATGATGTCTCCTCAAGGACTGTTAGTGCCGATGCAATTCTGTATCAATTCTGATAATGGGATGAAAGTTCCAGGTTTTAGTCCAATTCCAACTTTTAATGAAGCTACAGAACCTCCTACTAACTTATTCTCTAAATTAGTTGCTGCATCTGATAACGAAAATAATACAGATCAAACAACAATAAATACTAGAAAGAGAAAAATAGAGAGTGAAATTTCAGCTACTGAATTTTTCCAACCGTCATTTAAAAGGATCCAAAATGTTAATGTTGGATCTGATGTTAAGTTGGCTGCTTTAAGATTATGCTTAATATCGAAAGAATCGTACAATAATAGAGATTTTAACAATACAACAACAGATATAACTTATGAACCATTGATTGAATGTTATAAAAATATCGATAAATATCAAGATCCTCATTTGAATTATTTATCTATAAGATCATACTACATTGAGAAGTATAATACTCTATCTAATGAGAATAAAATTTCACATCCTTTCCATAAGTTCAATAATAAATCTAACAAATTTATGAATGGATTAGAAAGAGATATGATGGAGAAAAGAGACTATGAGTTATTAAAACTTTCGCTTTCTAAACAGTATAAGAAAAATCAAATTTTAACTACATACTTTGATGAAACATTAGATGTAATGAGTTCTATCTGTACTGACTATACCAAACGTTTACTTAGATTTAAGAAATTCCTAGAATTACAAAAACAGACCCTTTCTACAGAAGAAACTGGGTTACACGATGTTAGAATTAGTAAATCTGAACGTCTTTGGAAATCAATTATTAAAGATGTACAAACCGAGACTCAAAATAATAAGAAATTTTCAGGTGCAAATAATAAGAATTTATTACATAAAGAATCTGAGAACGATAGTTCATCTTCATCAAGCTCAACTACAAATTACAAAAAAGATAGCGGCGATATTGGTAGATCATCATCTAGAATTAAGAAATCAAATAAAAGGAAAGAAGCATCATTGATATCCAATAATACAAATTTAAATGGTTTAAATGATACTAGAGAAAAAGTATTAAGTGAATTATCACCAATTTTAACAACTGAAGAGTTTAAAACATTAACAAATGAAAAATCTAAAACTTATGAAGCACGTATACTTCATAATTCAAATGTTAAAATTTCTAATCAGTCTGAAATAATTGAAGCAATAAATCATTTTAATGGATACCCAGATGATTCAACCAAGAACTGTATTAATAGTAGAACAACTTATCAAGAAGACGACGACATAATCACCACATCTGTTACGAATAACAATATTACCAACACCAACACCACCACTACCACCACTACCACCACCAACAACAACAACAACAACAAGAGAAGAAGTAACCAAAGAAGAACTTCCACTAAAGATCTCAGCCCTACAATTGGATCAGACAGTGAATCAAGAACTAGAGGTAAAAATCCTTCATTTTCTTCTAATAATCAAATACATGGTTTAAATCTAGGCGCTACTAAAAATTTAACCATTGAAGATACAAATAAATCAAAAATTCAGTATAAAGTACCAATGGGATTGGATAATTATGAAATTGAAACCGATTTACGCATACTATCGGGTAAGTGATCCCTAATATATAATATGTATATATGTAAATATATTTATCATCAATCGAGATGTATATTATTAACATCCCATAATGTAAATAATGGCATATATTATACTCAGTGGTAGCAAATGCTTTGTAAAGATATAGAAACTGCTTACATAATAAAAGAACTACATTACCGGTTTCCGATAACAAAATAATTATATAATCCATCACAATTACGTAATCATAAAAATATTTGAGTCATGAGATAAAGTTTAACGATCGTACATATATATTATATATATACGTACGTGGTACGTACGTACGTACGTACGTACGACGTTACCCGGATAAAATTTTGAAATAAAATTTAAATATAAAAAATTATATAATTTTTTTAATATTTGATATTTTAATTGATTGATTGATCTGTTAAACTTTTTTTTTTTTTTTTTTCTAGAACAAAATAACTGATGACATAACATTTTGAAAAGATTACCCTACAATAAATTACGTATACGTACCTACACGTAAGCTGAAAAAGCGTGGGGCTATAAAAGGGGATATATTACGTATAAAATAGTTATTATAGCAATCTTATATATATATATATATATATGAACTTGTAATATATATATATCAAACAAAGAATGCTTTCACCAAACAAGTACTATATGTATATAATAAAAATAATTATAATACCAACAACACGTAAACTCATTGCTAAAGTTAAACCCTGCAAAGTAAATATTTACACGGGGAAACTACCTGGTGGCTGCCGGCCATCTGCCACTCTCGTCTCCCCCCCCCCC